>ARYC01015834.1:0-10556 GCA_000711775.1 Oxytricha trifallax
TCAAGCTAGATGGTGTTATTTTAGGGTTTGGTTTCATCGCACTAAGGCTAAAAAAGTTTGAAATGACTCTCCGAGATTATCTATATTAAAACAGATACCCAGATGACTTGAATGATATTCTATCTAATATGATAAAGGGTGTTAAGGAACTTCACGAGCTTGGATAAGTTCATAGAGATTTGAAGCCTGAAAATGTTATGCTAAATCTTTGCCCTTTAGAAGTAGTTGTAATCGATTTTAATAGAGCCTTAAGATAAGAGATTGTAACCTTAGCAAAGGTTCTTGGTATCCAGGTTACTTCCCAATCAGAGAGAAATGGACTAATGGCTCTATTAGTGGGATGTTTGGGCAGTAGCTGCAATAATTTTAGAGTGCGATATGGAAAGCATGACTTACATTAACACAAAATATGAAAAATAATCAACAAATCTAGCTGAGAAGCACATAAAACAAGATGATGTATGCTAAGAAATAAAGAAGATTGTAGAGAAGATAATAGTAAGGGCTCCAGCATATCCAAGACAATCCTTAGACGATATGCTCGAACCACTAAATAAAGCGAGATTCAAGAGATACAACAAAGACAAGCAAGTAAAATTCGTGTGATATAATTAAACTAATACTCCTTAAATACATATTAAAGTCTCATTAAACTTGCGTTTTCTCTACTAACCCTAATAAAACCCCAACTTTACCCTACTACAAAGCACTTATAAACCTCACTAAGGGGTTTTGGGGTTTTGATTCTAGAGGACTCCTTTGATAAGAAAGTTATCAATGATCATCAATACGCATACAAGGTGTATCCCTTCAACTATCTCTTTAGTGATGATAAATATTGATAGAGTTTACAAATGAGTATCAAGTACTCACTCAAGCAAAGTTTAAAGAGTGTAGTTACTTAAGCAAGCTAGATGCTGTTTCCTTGCCAAGGATCATGTTGCTTTCAGACTACCACTCTATGAAATGACTCTAAGAGATTTCATAACAGATCAAAGGAATCATAAGTAACTTGGATAAATAGCAACTCAGACCATACAAGGCATTAAAGAGCTTCACAAGTTAGGGTTTGTTCACAGAGATTTAAAGCCAGAAAATATTATGATAAACTTTTCTCCACTAAGAGTAGCAATAATCGATTTCAACAGAGCCTAAAGAGTGGAAGTCTCAAGGCTTGGAACTGTAATGGGAACTCAAGGCTTTTATCCAGAAAGAGAAGACTGGAGAGATGGTGACTTTTAGTGGGATGTGTGGGCTTTAGCAGCAATAATAATAGAGTGCGATATGCCTCGCACGATTACTACTCTACAAGGTGCGAGAAAGATGCTAACTAAAGAATCAAGTAGTTTATAGACAAAACCAAAGTATCTCAATCAATAAAAAATATGGCAGAATCAATAATAATAAAACCAAACTCAAGATCAGACATATCAATAGAGCAGATAGAGTTGTGGTTAAGTAAGATAAACTTCCGACCTCTCCCACATGATCCAAAAGTGCATTTTGAGTGATTAAATTAAATACATTTACTGTAAATTTCACATTAAAACCTATTAATAACCCCAACCCCTAACGAATTCCCTACAAATCAAAGCACTTATAAACCTCATTAAGGGGTTTTGGGGTTTTGATTATCTATGTCTTAATGTTTATAAAAGTCATCGTCATCATCGTCATCGTCGTCATCATTGTCATCGTCGTCATCGTCATCATCGTCATCATCATTCGAAGATTCGTAACTTTCGTAATTTTCCTAAGGTTATTCAAATTTTCCCTAGAAATCAGAGTCTGTATTTAGCTTGTATTTTATTAGGGTGTGTGATATTTATGAAAATATCTTTTTAAATTAAGATATAAAATAAATCTAGTTGAGTTATATTAAATCCAATGAAAAGACATTATATAAGTATATCAATAAGAATGTTAGCAATAATATATAAAATGTTATAATTTTTCTTTGAAAATATCCAAACTACCTTAATTATTGAATTATCAACTGATGTTAAAATATCAAAACCAGCATCTGTAGAAAACTTATAAGATTATAATTATTATATAATTTTTTAATTTTTTTCTTTAAACTCATCTTCAAATTTATAAGTTAAAAATTGGCAAGGAGCAACTGGTTCATGAGTGCTTATAAGAAAAGCTATAATATTTTATAAATTAAAACAGGAATTCGTTTTTTATAAGATTATTATACATCGTTTGAAGCACCAATTTGTTAATTATAGAAACCACCTAGGTAAATATATGGGTAGAGTTTTTCATTCACATTATTAAAAAAAAATTCTTAATATTTGTATTTTATATTATAAGCCACATTTTAATTTTAAGTCATTATTTTATAACATATAAAATTAGTTTTGAAATGATATATCATGAATATATAAAGAGAATTATATTATTTACTAAAAAAGTAAAATATATAAGCAAAATTAGGTAAAGAATTGCCAAAATATATAGATCCACCCTAAAACATACCCATTAAAAGTCCACACTCTTCTTAATGAAACCCAAGAATAAGGAGAATTATTTATAATTTATAACAAATTAATTATAATTCTCACTAAAATAATTGGAAAATGAGGTAAACGTGATAAAAATAATTATATTAATTGGGAAAAGTAATTCTTTTAATCGTATATTTACAATAAAAAGAAGTTTCAAATGTCCATTTCTTATAAAATTTAATTAATTATACATTTTATTTTAACAATGTTTAAAGAAATATAGCATTTTTATTAAATATAAAAATTTCTTGAAGACAGGGAGAGTCACTGCCCCTGAAGGGAGATCAACTTGCATTAATTTTACACAATTTTAAAATTTTATTAATAGAAATAAAACACAATATCTAAAAAATAAATCATTAGGTTATGCCAAAATTTGCTGTCTACGTCTGATTCAGATTTTTTCCATTAAAATGTCAACACTAACACTAATTGTATGAATTTATCTTATACTATATTATGGATTTATGATAAAAATATTAAACATTTTTTATAAAAACTAGTGTCGTGGAGTTAATATAGTCCAACTAAGTAAATTAAATTTATTAGTCTAAATTCATAAATTAACTTGAGTAATATCATATAATTGAAAAATGACTTTTAAATTAATAAAATATAAAGTAACTCTGAGTATGTTATAATTACTAGTTTTATAATTTGTTAGATAAAGCGATATCTAAGGGGAATCGGAAACTGATGCTATGTATATTAAATTATAAAACATAGAGAATAAATAATTATAATATTCCAAAAATAGTCTATAAAGAATAATCTTAACTTGAAATGATGTAATTATTTACAATTAATTTTTCATTATTATAAATTAATTGAAATAAATATTATAAGAATATAAATAGAATCTAAAATTATCAAATAATAATATAAGAACTAAAATTATTTATGACTGGTTATAGATTCTTATCATGGGTTTAGGAGGAATAATAAAGATTTTAAATATAGAATGAAAAAACTTACTTAATTAATTGTAAGTATATAATTCAATTGATATTTTAAAATTAATATATTTTGATCTAATTTTAGTATATAAGAAATCTACTAGATTTACTAATTAAAAAGGAAGTTAACTATATTATAGTCTACAGTATAGCATTTTAATTCAATGAGCTAAATTGGTCTTTTGAAGCTTATCTAAAAAGCTTTTCCAATTTTATTCACACAAAATTATTCAGTTTAACTAAAGTAGATAAAGACCATTTAGAGAAAAAGACATGCCCGTTATTTGTTTCCCTGCTGAAGCACCTTTTATTATTCTTTAATCCCAATTGCAGCTAGCTCAGGATTTAAAAATAGACACCTTATATTTCTTATTAGACTTAACGAGTATTACATTTATTTTGTTAATCTAATCTATAGAATTAATTTTGCTCTCTCACCAAATAAAAGCAAAGCTTTAATAAAAAATGAAATTAGTCTAATTCATTACATAATTAAAACAAAAAAGTGCTTAAACTGGGCAAGATCTACAACAAGAATAATCACGGTTTCTCATGATTTTTTTTCGAGTGTAAATGATATAAGTTAATGAGCGGATCATTAAAATCAAATTTAAAAGAGTTTTAGTATTTTCAGATATTTTTTTAATTTTTCGTTATCTAAAATTTGTATATCAATATTAAATGAGTCCAGCCACCTCACTTTTAAATGGATTACATGCCATGGACGTAAACTGAAGGGAATCTGGTGTTAATGTTTTACTTTAATCTTTTTTTAATATTCTAATAGAATCCCCGCTATTTGGGTTTACTTCAGTAATGAAATATTTGTTTTAATTTAAATATCTTTAATTATTTTACAATCACTTTTAAGAAAAGTTATTTATATTAATGAACAACTGAGATTTATCAATATACATTGTACCGAAATATATTTAACCAAATTTTTTTAATTTTTAATTTTATTACTTAAATAGCTTTTTTGAGTAACTTTAGAATAACAACCGCAATTAGTGCTGGTTTAAACAGGACTAGAGTCGTCTATCTAAAAATTCTTTATGTTTTCATTTTACATGTCAAATAAATAATTATATTTAATTAATTGACCTAATTTATAAATGTCTAGAATACTGAATGATGAATAAAAATTCTTCTTATTTAATTAAAGTAAAAATTCTATTAAAATACTAATTTAAAATAAGTTCTTATCGTCATCTGCAATTCTATAGTCGAATCCTAAATTTATTCTATTATTTTCATCTAGGAAAAAGTGAAAGTCATAAAATATATTGTTATAAAATTAAATACCCCAAACCCCTTATATAAAAATTATTAAATTAATTAGTCATCTTTTGCCTTATAATAATACTCATAGCTCTTAATAATTTTTCCATCGTCAAAGTCTACTTAAATAATCACTCTGAGACTATTTGTAATTGCATAGATGTATTTCCCTTAATAGTCAACTTTTTAAAAATAATATTTATTACAACATCTATAATATATAGAGAAAAATAATATAATATTAAATAAACTTAGATGTCTTAAAATATCTTATCTTATTCAAGAACCTTGTTAGCATATATTAAATATGTTTATTAATAAGGTATTATGGGGGGGGGTTAGTAAACTATATAATTTACTAACTATAAATTAAATTAATCCTTGGCCCACGCGACTTGATTGTTTTTATAATCATGTTTGTAAAGTATATTTCTAGGGCCTCCTCCAGACTGTTTCTCTTTTTAACCATTTATTACCACAAAATCTCCATAGAAGTCAAAGTCATTTAGTAAATGCCTGTAAGAGTAACCGTCCCCAATTATTTTTAATAATAAGAAATTAAAAATTTTGTATAAAATATTATAAACGACGTTTTTCTTTAAATTTTATTGATAATTATTGATAATCAATAAAGAGTCATCAAATATAGTTAATTTAATAAATATTATTTTAATTTAAATTAGAAAACTCATATCATATGCTTCATTAGTTGGATTGTAGAAACAAGTTGATACTGGAGTGGTTGCTATACAATTACCAACCCTATAAAAATTAAAGAGATTTTATAACAATTAAAGCCATATATTTTATTTAAAAATAATTACAAATATCCAATTCTCTAATATTTCCAAATGATGAATAAATTACTTAATAATTGGTATATAGAATTTATTACAAGGTGACTTACTTTATTTGAGATATTATGAAAAGAAGACACCACAATAATTTCAGATTATCTTGTTATAGTTTTAGCTTTATTTTTGGAAATGCGTATATCTTAGTTAACTAGTATTTCAAGTATTAAATTTATTTAAATATATTTTTATAAAATAATACTGGATTTTTATATAATCTCTTAATAAATTACAATTGTTTTAAAATAATTTTAGCAATAAATTTCTTATGTCTTATGATAAGTTGATAATTTCATTTTAATGAGTTACAAAATTAATTATTTTATTAAAAGCTAGATTTATTATAGATATTCTATAAAGTTAATACAATTATCTTTATTTAATTTTACTAAAAATAATGTTAGATTAAATAAGTATAGATTTTTTATAAATTTTTATTATTTAAAGAAATGAAAAATTTTATTCTTGTTCATATATAACTTATTAGATATCTTACTTTAATCAAAACCCCAAAACCCCTTAATGAGGTTTATAAGTGCTTTGATTTGTAGGGAATTTGTTAAGGGTTGGGGTTATTAATAGGTTTTAATGTGAAATTTATAGTAAATTTATTTAATTTAAACACTCAAAATGCACTTTAGGATCATGTGGGAGTGGTCTGAAGTTTATCTTACTTAACCACAACTCTATCTGCTCTAATATTATGTCTTATCTAGAGTTTGGTTTTAATATTATTGATTCTGCCATTTATTTTAATGATTGAGAGACTCTGGTTTTGTCTATAAATTACATGATTCTTTGCTTAGCATCTTTCTCACACCTGGTAGAGTAGTAATCGTTGCAAGGCATATCGCACTCTATTATTATTGCTGCTAAAGCCCACACATCCCATTAATAATCTCCATCTCTCCAGTCTTTTCTTTCAGGATAAGAGCCTGGAGTTCCCATAACACTTCCCAGCCTTGATACTTCCACCCTTAATGCTCTGTTGAAGTCAATAATTGCCACTCTTACAGGTGAGAAGTTTATCATAATATTCTCAGGCTTCAAATCTCTATGAACAAAGCTTAACTTATGTAACTCTTTTATACCTTGTAAGGTTTAGGTTTCTATCAAAGCAAGCTACTTATGATTCCTTTGATCAGTAATAAAATCTCTGAGGGTCATTTCATAGAGTGGGAGTCTGAGAGCCACATGATCCTTGGCAAGAAGAACAGCATCTAGCTTGATTAAGTAACTACACTCTTTATACTTAGCTTAAGTGAGTACTTGATACTCATTTGTAAACTCCATCTGATATTTATCATCACTTAAGAGACAGTTGAAGGGATACACCTTGTATGCGTATTGATGATCATTAATAACTTTCTTATCAAAGGAGTCTTCTATTATAAGGTAGCTTTAAAGAGAAGTGTCTAGGTCAATTTAAGCAAGAACCGGTATTTTCTTGTATTGAATCTTGATCATAATTTTTGTTATTTCAGAGGTCAGTTGGTTGCGTGCCTTCTTAACTTACTCTAACTCTCTAGCTTATTCAGGTACTACGACCTTAGAATATTCCCTCGCTTTTCTTTTGTTTAGAAGCTTCAGCTCAACTTCATGATTCTTAACTTCTATATCTTTCTTGTGAGCTTTTAATAGATGCTTCTTTAAGTCTCTTGTATGAGAGTATTGCTTATGGCACTCAAAGCAGTCATACTTTTCATCTATTTTATCATGCTTTAAGTATACAGTGGGCTTGGCTTCTCTATCCTCCTTCAAATGTCTGTACCAGCTTGATTTATAAGCAAAATCTCTCTCACATAACTCACAAAAAATAGACTTCAACTTCTTCAGTTTGTATAGGAATTTCATTAATACCTTTCTCCTCCTCTCTGTCTCCCACACACTTGTTTGCCATTAATTTTCTATTATTAATTTCAATTTTAATAACAGAGACATCAAGTGATAGCTCTGGTAGTTACTTATGAGAGTTCATCTCGCAGCTATCACACTTTTTATTGCTCCCAAAGGTAAGTCTCATTTAGTTCTATGGAAGTGCTGTTGTTTTTCTTAAAATGTTAGCGCTCATATTTAAATTTGAATTTAAAATTATAAAACTGCCTCTATAACTGAGAGCTTATATGAGAGCTTTGCAAGCCTACAAGTTTCAAGGGAAGTTCTTAGAGTACTAGCGAAGATAAATGAGCACTAAGAGACGAACCAGCTCTAAAAATGGGTGAGAAAGTAACCATTTTTACTATCAATAATATGTTGATTATAGTACGTACCGATTTAGGAGGTGCACCTAATTAAGTACGTACTGCTTTAGGAGGTATTTTGTGATTTTATGATTAAAATTAGGGTGCTCCTAATGAAGTACTAGCTTTAATTAATGCTCCTAATAAGATACTAGCATTTTAGGAGCTGCTCCTAATTAAGCACGTACCAATTTAAATTTAAAAATATGGAACTATAACAGTAGAAATTGATATCAATCTCTCAAGTTTGAAACCAGTTCTCAAAACTTTTTCCATATCCTTCTTAGAGGTAGACCTCCTATAGGATGCCCATATTTAATAGTAAGTTTTACAGAGGTAAATAATTGAAATCAATAAACTTATCTTTGAATATCATTTCTTAGATCTGTAAACAAGATGGAGTCAATGAATGATGCAATGAAAAGAGTGCAAGCACAAGAATTGATTCAAAGATTTAGAAGCAAGGAGGATTTGCACCGCTACCTGGTGCAGCAAGGTAATGAACTCATAAAAACTAATCTTGATTATGTAGTTGGTTTGTTCCTCCCAACGATGGAAGGTACTAAAATTTCATTTTTAAGAGCCATACTCTGCGAAGAGAAGAAAGCATTAAAAACTTAAGATGTAAAGTTTGCAGAGATTCCAAACTATCCTGAAATCTCTGTGACTAATTTATATGATAATGCAATGAATGACCCAGAGGTTTCGTTGTACCTGCCTACAAAGAAGCAGTTGTCAAATAAACTTCCTGAAAGAAACTACTTCTTTGGCATACTTGCAACAATAAAAGGTGATTACTTGAAAGAAATTATTCAAGAATCTCATAAGAAAAGGTACAGCATCTCTTCAGAAGATAAGGAAGACAAGGGATCAAGATAAGTGAATGCTGGCTATCAGAGCTGCAGAAGCACCCTTATATTTCAAGTAAGATTTGTAGCTTAACTCTATAGAAAAATCTGGTACAGGCATCTTCTTTATGAAGGAATAGAGCAAGCTTCACAGAGAGCGAAAGTCGCAGACAAAGTATGAAGTCAGCAAGAGACTTTATTCAAATATTTAGCCTCCAGAGTAAATGAACATAGATGCTGGAGCTGGCAGCAAGAGAAGAAACCTTGGAGGAGGGAAGCAAGAGTAGAAGAAAAGAAAGAGAAGCCAGCTCCCTCTAAAGAATTCTAAATGTGACTTATATATTCATTAACTCAACTACAAAACTTATTTATATACATTCACTCTCCCTTCTTTCGCACACTTTTAAGCCAATAAATTATCTACTCTCTTCGCTGACCTTTTAATAAAGTCTACTGTATCGATAGATAGGTCATGCATCAAGTGGTATAGCAGCAGTTTCTTGTAATGGCCTTTTAATATACCCCAGTAGAACTCAATTCCATTAAACGATGGACTGTAAGGTACGTTGAACACTGGCGTTATTCTTAGTTGCTCATTACTCTTCCTTGTTTCTTTAGTCTTATGAACAGAAAGATTATCAACGAATAGTATAATCTCTTATTCAGGGTACTTCTCTCTCAGCTGCTCTAAGAACTTAATATACTGCTCTGTCTTAATAGAGCGAGGATGAATAACATAAGTTTCTAAACCAGCATCCTCGCTAATACCTCCTAGAATTGCCATTGTTTATACATTGACTTTCTAGTCATATACTTCTATATTACTATGCCTCTAATACCAAGATTTCTAGATAAAAGTGTTGAAGGTAAACACAGCCTCGTCAGCATGTATAAACTTAATATTATTAGTAATAGCTCTCTGCATTTAATTATAAATATAATTTAGGTTATTGTTGTAAAATGGCAGAGTGAAATCAATCACTCTCTTTATACGATTCACACCTTTGTAAGAAATACCATTTCGTTTATAAATGTTGGCTATAGACTAAGCAGAGATCTCAACTCAGGGAACTGGCGATGAAACATAGTAGCTCGTTGGTCTAAAGAGAAGTGAGCCCAATACTTCAAAGTTTTATCATTAATAAAGATAGTCACTATGCTTCTATAGAAACTTTGACTACCTCTTAGGCTAAGAATTTAGCTACTATTTCTTTAATTATAGTGCTATAAGACAGTGGGAACGAACAGTTGACGGACGTCGCTTTATGAGTAGCACAATAGACTTATAGTTTAGTACTGGTTTAATTTATTCACTGTATATATCAACTCCATATCGCAGTTTAAACACTAAATCTATATACTCTTCATCATAAATAGACCCCAAAAGCTTGCTATTTTTGTCTCGCATTTAATTAATAACCCCAACCCTTAACAAATTCCCTACAAATCAAAGCACTAATAAACCTCATTAAGGGGTTTTGGGGTTTTGAATGTTATTATAATTGTTTTTTATTATTATATATTTAACTTGTTCTTGTATAATTTTAATCTTTATCACTTCTTGTACTATTTTAATATATATTTCAGTATCTTATTTCATCATATTCTTTATCTTTTTCCCTTTCAAAACGCTTGTTCTTTGAGGCTGTCAAACCTAAAATAGCTATCCGTGGGGTCATCTTAAATTAGCAGAGACTCTGTGCGTTTACTGGAAGCCAGAGATTTTTTCAAATTTCTAGTAAGACTTTTTCGGTCCTCCATCCACTGCATTTCTTGCTAAGATTGTCTGTTATTGTGGTTATTTTAATATTAGTTATTTAGGTTGTTATTGTGCCCTCTTTGATTTGGTCTTAAATGTGTCATA
>ARYC01015838.1:0-10092 GCA_000711775.1 Oxytricha trifallax
AAATGGGGGGGGGTCTAAGTCGGTGCAAAAAATTTTTCAAAATCCTAAGTCGGTGCAAAATTTTTATTCGCAAAAACATCAAAATCCCTAAGTCGGTGCATGATCAATTTTTGACATTATTGATTTATTTTATTATCCTACCCCACATAAAAAGTATCATTATTAACTAAAATTTATATCTCAGCTTCTGATTCGAACTCCTTCATTAAATTTTAATCATAGAATACTTATAATATTATAACAAAAATATATTTTATCTGTGACAGTTATTTGTTTAAGTAAAATTAAAAAATATAATTTCATATTTTAATAACTAATTAGTCTGTAAGCAACAAAATTGGGGATGAGAACATCATAATTATTCGCTAAATTTAATGATGTCTGGCCTTATTATAAAAACCATTGACTCAATTAATTGTCTTTTTTTTATATACACTAATCAATGTGTACGAATTTTTTAATTCAATAAATCATTAAATTTAGCGAATAATTATGATGTCTTATCCCCAATTTTTTTGCTTACTGACTAATTAGTTATTAAAATATGAAATTATATTTTTTAATTTTACTTAAACAAATATCTGTCACAGATAAAATATATTTTTGTTATAATATTATAAGTATTCTATGATTAAAATTTAATGAAGGAGTTCGAATCAGAAGCTGAGATATAAATTTTAGTTAATAATGATACTTTTTATGCGGGGTAGGATGATAAAATATATCAATAATGTCAAAAATTGATCATGCACCGACTTAGGGATTTTGATGTTTTTGAGAAAAAAAATTTTTTGCACCGACTTAGACCCCCCCCCTAAAAGGAATTCCTTACAATCATAGGAGATAAACTAAAAATATCTGAGAAACTTAAATTTAAATTAGATGATTCTGCATTCTTATTAGTAAAAGTGTATATAGAAAAAAAAGAAAATAGAAAATGAAATAATTAGAATTTTAGATTAAAGTAAATATCTCATCGCACTAAAAAACTATCTGATTATTTAATTATAATAACTTAAGTTTTCAATTATATATGGGTAGAGCTAAACTATAAATTTATTTTGAATCCCTTATACTATACCCCGAATCTTCTTCAATTTTTACAAATGGGGTTTTATACTTTTTGAAATTGTTGAATACTCAAATAAATTAATTTATTCTACATTTAAAAAGAATTAGTATGGAAACCCTTAATTCTATTTACAGTCATGTAAGATATTTCATTCTTTTTATTTATGTTAGCTATAGATTAAGCAGAGATGTCAATCTCAGGAAATTGGCGATGAAACATCACAGCTCTCTTGGCCAGAGAAAAATGAGCCCACTATTTGAGAGTCTTATCATTAATAATATAATTGATATGATGTTGCTAAAACTTTATAGGTTTTTATGGCTTAGAATTTAGTTGCTATCTCTTTATATTCAATGCTAATAGACAGTGAGACCTAACAGTTGCAGGAGATTTATGGAGCAGCCTTGCTATTGATGTATAATTAAGAATAGGTCTGAGTTGATCACCATATTCATCACATCCATAACGCAACTTAGACAATAAATCTATGTACTCGTTGTCATAAACTGACCCCAAACCTCGCATATACTAATTTAAATTATTAATATTTAAACATAAAACCCCTACATAAACCCTATTAAAACCCTAATAAAGTATTCACTAATAGTCTACTTTTATCAATCAAAAACTCAATCAAACTACTGAAAGGGTTTTGGGGTTTTGAATCTACAAATTCCTAATCTTTTTTATTTTTACTATTTCTCTTCATCATTATTATAATTATTTTTATAGACTTGTTTAATTTATATTTTATTCATTAAAATAATCTCTATTGAAAAATTTTATATTCTTACTACTTACGCCCATTTCCCATATTATTAATTTATATACATCTATATTTAATTATTTATTTTTTAAACTTTGATTAAAAATGAAATTACTTTTTTATTAAAATTATTTTAGATTTATTCATTATAATTTATTTTAATAAATAATTTCATTTTATTCAAATGTTTTTTAATTTAAAAATTTTTTAATTTTATAATAGATAATTATCAATAATTTACTCTTGTTTTTAAATGTGAATAAATGAAACTTAATATTGACTAAAAATTAAGTTAATTTCTAAATTTAACCATAAGTTAAGAAATTATGATTTAAAATAAAAATATTTTAATATAAATAATAAACAGCCCTCCTTTCAAGTCAAAATTAGACAAAGAAAGGAAAATAGAAAGAAAAAGAAATGGCTCCAGAAGATGACAGAGAAGAAGAAAATTAAGAATTTTTAGTGAATTAGTTAATGGCCAAATTAACTATAACACTTGAACTTATAAAAGGGCTTGTCCCTTATATATATTAAACATATTATTGATCAGGGGTCCCCAGATACCTCAATGTGATCTAATTATTATTATTATTATTATTAATATAAATAATGGATTAAATCAAAAAGTAATTATATGCTTGAGCTTGAATATATTACACTGCTAAAGTGTTAAATATAAAAAAACAGATCTAAAATAAATCTTATTTAAAATATTAAGAATATTTCTATTGTTTATTATATTTTTTTGTTATATTTAAGGATTTATATACTCAAAATTTATATACTATAATGACTGATTGTTTCTCGTCAGATCAATATGTTTGTGGTCTACTTCTAAGCCATCTTCCTCATATCATTTGAAGCCTTCTTGACTACTCTGCTTAGTTCTATATCTGCCATCATTATTGTCTCCTCACTTGCGATTCTATATTCTCAATAACACCATCATTTACTAGTTCCTCTCCTTGATTTATTCATCGACTGGAGTATGAAAATCTCGGCCTTTCGGTAAAAAAAATTCTGCAAATTTGAGAATTGGGAAAAATTTTAAACATTTTTCAAATCACTTATTTTTAACTATTATAAAATTATGCATGAATTTTTAAAATTCAAGATTTGTTTTAAATTAATTAGAAACTAAACTTATTTACTTATTATTAAATTAAAAATTGATATTTGATTGCATAAACATCTCTGCAAATAAAGTAAATATTTCTCATTTTTTTATTTTATTCATAATTTGTTATGCTTATAAGGCAGTATTTGCGAATGCAAAGTGAAATGCTTTACCATAAATTACAGATTTTAATATATTTAAGACTAGCAGCCATCTCTAGTTTGAGCTTATATTCTTCTTCTTCAGCAACTTTTCTTGTTTTCTTCTGATTCCTACAAGATATTACCCTTTTGTTCCTGATGTAGTTGCCTCCAAGTTCCTCTGTACTTTTAGGGATTCCTCTTAAAACTTTGCACTTCTTGATTTGAGAACCATATCTTCAATTTCATTGGACAGAGCGAGACTCCATAATGTTTAGTGGAATTTTAATATATTTTGAGATATTTAAATTTAAAATATGCATATTAAAACTTTTTAAGTTTTAATGTACTTTGATTAATTAAGACATCTCTATTAAAAATTCTCTATAGATTAAAACTATTAGCACAAACATTAATCAAAGTACATTTAAACTTAAAAAGTTTTAATGTGCATATTTTAAATTTAAATATCTCAAAATATATTAAAATCTGTAATTTATTGTAAAGCATTTCATTCATAATTTTAAATATTATTTCTTTTTAAATACAATCTCTTTTGACAAAAATTGATAGTATTTTGAGTATTTTCTCTAAAATAAGAAGTGCATTAGTTATATTAGGGAGAGACACTTATTTTACATTATTGGGAACTTTTTCAATAATCTTAGTCCATCACTTACAAAAACTGGCATAATAGTTGTTCTCTAAAACAGAATTTTTTAGGAAAATAAGTTTAAATTAATTTTCACAAATAATTAAATGAAGTACAGTTAGTATTCCATTGTTCATATAATTATATTTTTTCACATTATTTAGCAATTTAAGTATGCTATAATAAATTTGCTTATTATCAAACATTTTAATCACTGTTATTATTTAATTTGAATAAAACCCCAAGCCCTTTCAACTTAATTAATAAATCCTTTATATTTATGACAACTTCTTTAACAGTATCTTACTATATATTCTGATATTGTATAAAGATCTTAGTCTCTCTTTATAGCAGTTACCTGTCAGATTTCAAGTGCAAATATATGAATCTTTGGCTATGAGGTAGTATCCTCCTCCCCCCCTAACGTATACTTTTATTTTTGTAGTCTGTTAGAGTTTTTGACGTTGAGTAATAGTAGCAAATGAACATGGAATGTGCGAGCAATAGTTTTGGAGCTATGGCCTCATCAAAGTCACTATTTATATATAAAAATCATTATAAATTTTAGAAAAAATTTCAAAATTTTCACAAAATTTAATTTCTCTGAAATTAATCATTTTTGCAGTTTTGAAGTATATTAACAAATTATATCTAATTTATTATAATTTTTATAAAGTAAACTTTTATAGTCTTTATGAAAATCTTAAATGAAAGATAAAATGATTTTAAAATCACTTTATAAAATTATAATAAATTAGATATAATTTGTTAATTTATTTAAAAACTGCAAAAATCATTAATTTTAGAGAAATTAAATTTTGTGAAAAATTTGTAATTTTTTCTAAAATTTATAATGGTTTTTATATATAAAAAGTGACTTTGATGAGGCCATAGCTCCAAAACTATTGCTCGCACATTCCATGTTCATCTGCTACTATTACTCAGCGTAAAAAACTCTATCAGACTACAAAAAGAAAAGTATACATTAGGGGGGGGGAGGATACTACCTCATAGCCATTAATAATTATTATATTATTTAAAAATTAGGGAATAAATGTTAGAACTTAAAATCAAATTTTTTTGATAAATTAAGCTTTAATATTTAAAGATGTACTTTTATATTATAACATTCATTGCTTTACCTACGAGTTAAAACTTTTCTTGGCTTTTGTTTGACTTCAGCTGACCAAAACTATTGAATTCGTATTTAGTAAATTTTACACAATTTTATTTAGATTTAGGGATAATTATATTAAGATTTTTTGGATGCCTTGTTGATCTTCCTGAATCAATTTTTGTGGAGGAAATCAACTGATAAGGCTTAATAGAACATCCTTCCAATTCCAGGTACAATTAGTAAAAGTCTTTATGGAATTGAGTAAGTAATAGCAACAAGTTCAATAGGCTAAAGCAGGAAAACAGTGCTTAAGGGTAAAAGAAAAAATTTTAGTCGTCATCAGAAAGAGTTAATTACTTGATGTATAGAGTTTTTAAATACGAGGGTAATCCTATATATAATTTATAACAAAATAATTAAATAATTTATAAAAGTTAATTCTTTTTTAAGAAAACAACTTTCGTTTATTTAAAAATGATATTGTTTCTTATTTAATAAATTAATTTATTTTTATTGATCCTAATTCATATTATTGTTTAAAAATTTATTTCTCGACATTATTTAAATGCATAGTAATTGGCAATTAGTGTTATTTAAATTTTAAATGTATTTCGTACTTAAGTTAAATATAAATCATGCTCTAAATTTAGATCACATAATTGCGACTAAATTAGATTTACTATATTTATTAATCAGCTGTTATTATTTTGAAAATCTTACTAATTGGAGAGCTGCCATGGGCACTAAAGCGATACCACGTCTAAATATTGTGGGAATTCGAAGTCCGACTCAGAGAGTTGTCCGTCTCAGAAGTAGAGATCTTAAAGCATCAACCCTCTCCACCTATGACATTGAGCGAATCTCATAGCGTTTTTCCTAGGAAATTATATCTATGATGATAATAAAATAAATCTTAAACTTGCAAGTAATGTTTGCGAAGGGATGCCTTAAAAGATCCTCATTCTCTCCAGAAGATTTAGATATAGTCTATAAGGATTAAAAGGAAAGCCAAGGTAAAAATTCGCACTTCATCCACTCTATTGCATTAACTTTCAAGGCACAAATGTAAGAATGAATATCGAATTGCTAGAAACAGTTAGTATAAACTCCATCTAAGAAAGAAGCAAAAATAAGTCTTTCTATCCTCCTACTCTTTCAGTCTTAGTAATACTAGCAGTCTCAGCTCGAATAAATTTGCGACATCATATTCATCAAACTCACAATCCTCTAATGATTGCTTGAAATCTTTTAGCTTTAACTTAACATTTGCCAAAGAGTCGCAAGTATTCTGCGATCTTATTAAGAAGGCTACATGATTTTTGAACCATATAAGCTTATTAGTGTTCTATAGCATTCTTGTAACGTTGATTCTTTCATTTGTGTTAGAGTAAATGGAAAATACGTCTATGCCACCATCATCGGGCACCTGAGTGTCTTGCTTATTGTTTGTAGAAATATTTCAAAGACATCATTCTCAGTAATCTACAAGTACTAGTTGAGTATTTATTATCATTCTGGATAAGATTACTGTCTACCGGAGATCGTCATTTAGATGCTTTTAAAAGCGATTTATTAGGAATAACTTAATAAAATCTCTCTATTAAATTGATGACGTTCCAATTTTAGTTTTAAGGCCTTATATAAATATTTTACTATGTTTAATTCCTTAAAAGCCTACCAAAAATTAATAATAAGATTATAAACTTAATTTACTTTCATTTAAGATAAAAATAATATAGTGAATTTCAATTAAATTATTGATTATACAGTAAAAGATAAAGAGAAAGCAGTTTTAGAGATGAAATACAAACAAGCGCCTTTAAGAGTCATATATCTTACAATTTCATGAAATTATGATTCAAGTAAATTTACAGAAGAATTAATTTATCATAGTTGATGTATGATAGAAAATAAAAAAACTGATATGTGTTGGGATTCTTAATATTAATATTTGTAATAATAATTATATGCATTCAATTTAATTAATAATTATTTTTAATTAAATTCAGTTTTAATTTTTTCTATTAATCAAACATTCCTTCATTCATATGAATCTAAATGTTAAAGATATATATATCTTAATGCAAATAATGGTTTCTTTGTGCTATTAATTTTACTAACTATTCCAATATTAATTTTTAATATTAATTTTAATTAGAAATTGATTTATTACAACCTAAATATGGAGTATGTTAACCTAAATAATATGAATTTTAAACATAAGTTTTTCTACTATTTCTCCTAAGTCTTATTTATAATTTAAATTATATTTTTGTCATTAAAATCCTACTTCATCAACAATTTTTTCAACTACATCTTCGACAAAAATTAACTAAAAACCTAAACCCCAAAAGTTTTTAAGAATGTGAACAGCAAAAACCTAACTGCCACTATTTTGCCAATACTTCAGTGAGAGCTAGAGATCAAATTCCCTGGGACAAATATGGGATACCCCCCACAATTCTGGAATTTCCGATCGTTCCTAAATCATGCTGGAATTCCAGAATTATTCTGGAATCGCTGGTGGTTAATTTTTTTACATAAATTTTTTATACAATATAATAATTTTTCTTCATTTAATATAAATGAAAGTTAAAAAAAAATTTTGGGAAAGTTTCATTAACAATAATGATAAAAAAATTTTAAGAGATATTATTGCACTAAAAACATTTTTTTTATTTATCTAATTAATTTATTTGACATAATCAACAAATTTCCCAATTTAGTTCATTGATATTATTATAATTAATTTAGTAATCAATTAGTTAATATCTCTATTATCATTTAATTCTCGGCATTTCTGATTACAAGTTCATATAAAGAAAGAACTCTTATCCAAATTAAGACTTGAATTAATCCACTATATATATTTCTTAAGCATTTTAGATGTTTTCAAGAGTTCTCAATTCTAATAGCTGTTATTGAAACTCCAGGTAAAATCTTACTATCATATTTCTATATTTCCTTAGTAATTGGATATAAGTTCCATTAAAATATATAATCACATTCAATTATTGTACTACTTGCTAAAAGATAATATCCAATTATATTTTGTGATGGTCTTTCATTTCTGTTATTAACACAATCGATTACTATTTTCTTGGGCAACTTAACTTATATAATAATATCATTTAATATATAACCTCTTATTAAAAATATTGAATTTTTTAATTTATGTAAAATTAATAACATTTTACATAAAGAAAAAATATGCTGGAAACTTCCTTGAGAGCGGGAAACTTACCCATAATTTAATTTATTAGGTAATTTTATAATAAAGATGTCTTCCTTATAAAGTCCGATTCCTTTAGTGTTTTTAATTACTTAATTGAAAAAGGTACTTCAAGTTAACATTGTGAAATCTTGAATATTAAATATAAATTATTTGAAAGCTCAACAACTTCTGCAATTATATGTTAGTTCACAATTATTTAATGTTTAAACATTAATACTTAAAGAATTTAAAATATTGATAGAATTGAACAGAAAAGTTCCTCAATTATAATTTCTTGTACTCACAATGAAGAAGAGTTAACCATTTAATCACCGACATGATCATTATTATTATTATTATTTAATACTGAACGGAAATTAATACTGGGCTTAAATCAATCAGATAGAGATAATCAAACATTCATGCTTTGACTTTTGGCGATCCAGTTTTATCTGTCCAAGAGGAAGTTCCCCCATCTACTTGACTGACTAGTTTCACACCGTGCACTTTCGCCGATTGCCTTGGGTAGGACACATATGGTCTTTCGCTGCTTCGTATGTTTTCTCTGGTCACTTTCTCTTGTACACCACATGATTAAATTGAAAATAAAGGAACTTATATATCTTTATTTTTAATTAATTATCTATTACAAGTTTTTATATTTTTTGTAACTAATGGTTTTAAAATCATATAATTTATTTTTAATAGATTAAAGATATAGAAAGAATTCATTAACTATTATTTAAAGAAAGAAATAAAATTTTATAACTATAAGTTGATATTCTATCAAGTAATTAACTTAATAATTAATCAATAATATGAGTAAAAATATACTTTTAATATAGAATGTAAACACAGTTTGTGAACTTGTCTATGATATCTCTTTTATATGAATCCTTAGAGACTTAAATTAATAAGCTGATTTGAGCATAAAAAATATAAATTTATTTTTTTGTCGTAATTTATTTAATAATCATATAGTGTAAGTATTATTTTACTAGTTTAGCAATTATGAGAGTTATTAATATTTTTGATTATTAACAAAATTCTAAGAATTATTAAAAATCTTATTTGAAAAAAAAATAACAGAATTGTATTTATTAAAAAAAATATATGATAAAATTTATACAAATTTATGCAATTCTAAGTTTTTTAAGTTATAGAAAAAAACTCACAAGAAAATTTCAGGAAAAATGGAAAAATTGAAATATATAAAAAATATAAACATTTTTTTAAAAGCTAAACTCATCAGATAAATCTGAAATTACAAGCCATTTTTAGAATTTTCAATAATTAATAATAAATTACCTGAAATTCCAGCATGGAGCTGGAATTTTTTAATTCTGGAACGTTCGGAAATACTAAAATTGGGGGGGATCTCAAAAATGAGTTAGTAATAATAAATTATTTATTTTTTTGAAGTAGCTTTTAATTATGAATACAAGTAATTTTCCGCCAATTTAATCATTTTATTTTATAATATTAATTTGTAGTATTTTTGAATTACCAATATCAAATCAATAAGAAATTAATTGTTAATTATTTAAGCATAACCTATGCGATATAGTAATTATGCTTTTGTATGCACAAATTCTAAATAAATAATTAAGGGAAATATAGTTTTGCAATTATTTATCGAGATAAAGTAAACATATTTGTACATCATATAAATATAATAATCTTCTTTATGAATTATAATACATTAGCAAAAATTATATTTAAAGGTGACCTTGTAATTTTGATATTTGGTAACTGTATTATCACTTTATTTCCTTTTAACTTACATGAAATCTAAGATACTTGTTATCATTGCTGACTGTGCTTATTATCATTGCTGACTGGTCTTTATAATTCATTTCACATTCCACAAACCTGCTGATAAATGCAAGAATTTAAGCAATCGGCTTTCTCATTAAGTGCTATTGGTGACAACTGCAGCTTTAAGTGAATTGCATGAGTTCAGATGAATTCAACTGGATTGATTTGGCATAAGCAGAGTACTTAATGGACT
>ARYC01015848.1:0-10632 GCA_000711775.1 Oxytricha trifallax
ATTTTTGTCTCGCATTTAATTAATAACCCCAACCCCTAACAAATTCCCTACAAATCAAAGCACTTATAAACCTCACTAATGGGTTTTGGGGTTTTGATTGTGCACAACATTTTCAGTTCATTAATTTCACAGCAAACAAACGTTTACTAATGAAATAATATTGAAATCGAATTTGCAAATTTAATGTTGACTTGCTGTTGGAGCCAATTCTTATAATCAAGTTTTAATAGCTTCATATTTTTAACCATATTTTGAAATTACTCTCTTAAGTGTGTAAGGAAATAAATTTGAGTAGAAGTTCAAGGAAAATAAAGATAAATATTTATGTTTTTTCTTTTGGTCAAAAATACTAAATGAAATCAATAAATCACTCACAACTTTTGGGGGTGAGCTGTCCTCGAACTCAATCATGTCATGTTATTAAGAAGATGCTCTAAATCTCCCATTTCGCCGATCTCAATTCTGTTGACTATGAATATACCAGCCATAAATTATAAATATGGCTGCATTTTACATAATATATTATTTTGACAGAAATACTTTTTTTTAATTGATTCACCACATCAGTTTGAATTAACTCTTGACTGCGATACACACTTGAATTCTAATACTTTTAAACTTATATGAAAGCAGATTGGAACACTGGTGTTCCCTTAAACCCTTATTCACATTAATTCCTAGCACTGTGCACAACTTGTAAACAGCTATAATTTTTTGTATACTTATTGTACTTTTTTATTAATAAATTTATATTTTCATGTAAACTGTTGTAAATAGCTATAATTTTATACCTGCTCATTCTTGGCAGCCAGTCTCGGCATTAGCCTTTAAGCAAATTAGACTTCCATTATTACACTCATAATGGTGTTTAAATTACACATTAGCGGCCAACCTGTGTCACAACTTGGCGCTGTTAGGTCTATCTCACAATGCTGGAACCTCCTTCTTAACCATCACCTCGGGGAGCCAAGATAATCGAACATTAATTTTTTTAAGAAAGCTATTGGTATTTCCCATAGTGATTGTATATACTTATAGTGTAGATGGCTTATCATATGGAGAGAAGATCATAATTGTTAAACCATCAAATCTTTTCAGCTTGTTGCTCTTTTCCTCTCTGTACTTAGCCCTATCCTCTATTTTTGTAGTAGGGTGCCTAGTCGATTAGTCTCGCTTCTAGAGAATTTCAAAAATGATGTAGTGTACTTGCCAATTGTGAGGCAAGGGGATCTCGAAGTAGTGCCCTATGCGCACTGTATTCGTTGGCATCTCAACCAATGGAACCCCATCCACTCTCGTACTTCAGAGCCACATTCCGACTTCTAAGTGAGTAGGCCCAGATGCCAAGAGAGAAGAAATTGAAGTATGTTTAGGCAGCAGTGAATACAAGATTTTCTATCGCTACTACTCATTCAGTTCTTGCGCTTACGCTCTTAATCTTGGCCCTAATGGAGTTGCCACATCATTTTCCTCAGGCTCACGATGCACTTAAGACTACTTATCAAACGATAGAGCTGCGCTGCCTCTCACTTGCCCTAAGAGCCCATTAGATTGTCGGTATTGCGAGAGATTTTCATATGATTTTTGGACGATACGAAGCCACTGATTTGCTTTGGCTGCCATGGGGTTTTGATGAATGCAATGAAGTGACAATCAAGAGAGAGAGAGAGTGCTTTTGTGTGATGACTTTATTTCATCCTTATACAGTAGCCTCCTGGAGACCCTCCTGTCATACCACGATATGTAGTCGTATCCCTGTGCTATCAAGAGAACATCCATTCCATTTTTATCAATTGGACTGAATAAACTGAGACATTAGGAACACCATAAATGGCAGTTAGAAATAAATTTTAAGAATGATTAAATATATTAAATGGCTTAAATACTGAAGTTATAAATTTGGTAGCTTGTTGATTTGTGAAAGTAGACCTATATATATTAGTACCCTATGATTAATACGTAAAGCTACTAAATATTAAGAATAATATACTTGAATTCAAATTTAAATTAATTTAACTTAGTTTTCAAATTCAAAATAAATTTAGTCTTTTATATCAAATCATTTTAGCTACTTTTAATTTTTTTATTTAATTTTTTCTAATAATTTTAAATGATGTAAATGTTATAGCTTTGAAACTTTACAGCTTTTTTTTTTAAATAATAATAGAAACTATAATAATATAAAAATATTTTAATTAATCCTTCTTTATATAGTCATCAATTATTTATTATTTGTTAATCTTCGACTACTGTATACTTGAAAAGAGGTAGATAGTCAGGTATTATAAATTATTAACTTTTGAATTAATAATCCCTAGTCTCAAATAATAGTCAAAATATAATCAATTTTATAATTTTAATAAGTTGATTTAAGGTAACTGTCTATCTTAATAAGTTTTTATTATTATTGATATATAATTAATCAAAATATACAATGTAATATCAATAAATCTGATATGAACTTATTATATATTTAATTGCTATATAAGATAATCTAATCCCTTCTTTGCAATTATTACATTTAAAGTTATATAAATTGTCTGCTCTTATACTTTTGATGTCCTTTTATTTTATTCCTTCGCAGCATCTCTTCTGCACTTTTACCAAACTCTCCATCCAATATAGGATTGATATCCTCCAGTTTTTATATAATCAAAGTTCAACTTGCTTTATTCTCCACCATCACTTACAGATTGTGCTATTAATTTATTTCTAAGATATTAATTCATTCTGAATGTATCAATTCATCATTTCTTTCGTTTTCATCTTCCTCACAGTTATTCTCATAATGTCAGTTCCTCTAATCACAATATCATGCTTTAACCATATTTATGCAGCTATATCATTGATATGCAGGGAACTTCCAGATGAATATGAGGAAATGTCTCTACATGCATAATTCCTTTGGCAGACATTTGAAATATCAACTCATCTAGTAGTTCTAATGCAAGGTAGTCTATCTTTAATATAGTTATTATCCTGTATTTACCTAGTTCATCTGCTTGATTAGTTTTTATTATAATCTAATATTAGTGCTAGAGTGTGAATTGATTTTGATTAAAACGATAATAATGATTAATATTATATCGGTTTAAATTAATTTGAAACATGTCTAGACTTAAACTGATTGATTGCGATTCACGATTCTTATATTATTTGAGTCTTCTGAAATTGTATAACTTATACCCCCTAGAGTGGTGAGGGTCATTGGCTAATTAATTTAACTTTTTTAGGTTACAATGAAGAAAAGCTATTACTGAAACATTGACATCAAAGAAAACGTTTAGATATACAACACAATAAAAATCATAGCCAGAAAAATCCCCCAAAATTTATTAAAAATGTTATAATTTGACTTTTTTATAGCTTATAGTAGTATTTCATAGACTCCTGGCAAAAAATTAAACAAGCAAAAATGTTAATCTTACACTTAAGAATTGATATTACTGTTTGACTGTTTATGTGTTTCATCAGGCTTTTACTGTTATACTTCAAGGATACTCTAGCTTCAAATGGTGTCTGATGATTCCCATCTTTGCTGCCTTACTATCATCCAATGATTTAATATATTTTATATTTTCATTTTATATCTCTATATACTAACTCAATCAGTTGAGAATATACTTGAATCTTAGCAATGTGCGACCAATTGTCATTAATTTACTTCATTGCTTTTGTTGCCTTTTGCAATAAGATTTTCATTCTCTCGCTGCTTTATTTCAGTTATCTACCCAATCATTATAACTATTAACCTAGCTTTTAACAAACCTTTGTTAAGTAAATGGGTAGCCAACTGTTCTTTCAATGAAGTGCTTTGAAATAAGGGAAAACATAAATATTTAATATTCCACATAATCCTTACATTTTATATAAACATATAAGGATAGTAAAAATTGATGGGAGGAAGTTCTCAAAATTTAAGAATATATCATAATAAATACTAAATAGATGTTAAAGGGAAATAGAAGGATGATGTAAGAGTCAAATCAGATGGAAATTAATAACTAAGTAGATCAGACAAGAGGAGAGGGAAGATATTAAAAAGCAATTAATTTTATTATTTGACTATTAAATAATTATTTTAATTATTATTTGGTGGAAAATTTTAAATTAATAATTGCCAAAAAAATAGATGAAGTGAGAAATTAATGTCCATCTAACTTCATTTATAAATAATTATTAATTAAATACATATTATAATAAAGACTGCTTGAACTCTTCAGCAGTAGAAATTTTTATCTTAAACACAATAGCCTAATTTATAAAATATTTCAGATGAGTTTCACTATAAAATATTACATGCCACTTGAATTTTTGAAAATAATAATATAATATATAATTGCCAATTCAGCAACTAAAGTGAGTCGTCCTTCAAATATTACAAGTAATCTTATTATAACAACAAACATACCATTTAATGAGGTAATACAGTACTAGACATAGACCAATTAACCAAATAAATTAATAATAAAGTTATCTGGCATCTGATACTTGAGAAGTAGCATTCATTAATAGTAGATTAGAGAGTCATGTACATTTCAGGACTATCAACAACTATAGGAGAATTTAATTATTCCTTTACAATTCCTATGATTACAAATTAATGTAAGATTAATTAAAAAATGCAAAATTAGTTTTATTTTAATTAATCAAAGACTGTTTAATTTATATTAGTGCATCAGGCATTACCATAAATGAAACGTGCAAAAGAAAGTCTCTGGATTGGTAAATATATATTCTTTGAAAAGGGGACAGTCAGAATTAAAAATGAAGAATTAAAATCGCTTGAAAGACTAAAAGTGATTTTAATAGCCGTCAAATAATTTCGGTGCATAATCTACATTATTATGTGGCATTAAATCATTATAGATAGATTAATAAATCTAATTGAAGTCTTTAATAGTGTTGAATTAAAGAACCCTAATTTCTTTTAATTATAGTTTATTAAAATAATTATGGCTTGTTTGGGTTAGTAGTAGTGAATTTAAAATTAATTTTGAAATATAATTTTCTTTAATTTCAATAAATTTTAAATTGTTTCATCTCAGGCTAACTAAAGACATGCCGTATCTCGCTTTTTTGTCCACTTTACTTTTCCTTGGCTCCTCACATACAACATTTAGCTAATTATATTCTGCTATTTTTAAATATATCTTAAAACTTACAGCACCAAATGCCAGACTACGTATTTCACGAAATTAATAATTTGTTTAGCACTCTATTGCTGGAGGGTATACAGAAGTATCATATGTATACTAGGGGGGTGGGGGAAGTTTCCTGCCAAGGATTAAGATAAAAATCCTTTTTTAGGGAAGTTTCCTGTCAAGAATTTTTTATTTTTTTTCTAAATGAAAATTATTTTTTTGACATCTATAAACCTCTTATGAATTTTAAAATATTTGTGATTCAATCAATTTAACCTATCAATCATGAAGTATTCCAAAATCTACATAATGACGAGCAATAGTTTCATTAATAAATCATTTTAATTTGTATTAGTTTTTCAAAATTTTTATTAAAAATTATCATAAAATTATCGTTCTATATCTCAAGTTATGATATTTTAACATAATTGCAAATTATCTATTTAACTTTTAAAAATCCTTTGTTATTAAAGAGAAAAAATTAATAATTAAAATATTTTATATAAAAATTATATATTAAAAAAATACTTGACAGGAAACTTCCTTCCCCTGTATACTATGCTAAAGTGACTGTTGCATATTTAATATCCTATTAAACTGAATAATTATTTAATTATGATTGAGAAAATATCCAATTGAATCTTAATTATATATATTAAAATTAACGTCATATAAAATTATATATTTATAGCCATCAACTCTATAATAATATAAACAGTAATAATTAAACTCTTTCAAAAATAAATATAGAAATTTCATTAAGCTCAGTGAAACCTCTAATTATTTCTATGACTGTCCCATCCAAATTATCAAGAAATCAATTGCTGCTTAAATACTCTTATTAAAAAGCATACTCAAACTTTTCTAGTGGTTCAATAATGAAACCCACGGAAGTTTAATTCTATAGACTCTGTGCTATTAATTCTAATATTTTCTTAGATTATGAATACGTTTACATATATATAGCTCTCACTTTACATTCAGATATAATTTGGATTAAGGTTTCATTGATCATATAAAAGTGGGTTGAAGATAGCTCAATTATTAAAACCAAGACATCTTACGGTTTAGCTTCATAAGCAGCCGCTGTAATACAGACACTGATTAACAGTTATATTTATTATCAAATAAATTATAATTAGTCACTCGGAAGATAATTCAGCAATTTATATTTTAAAGCAATAACTGAATTGATAGAAAGCTTTAAAAATTCTTGGATTTACTGCTTTCTAACACTGATTTAGCTTGATTCCATTGCTATATGATCCTGTACCAATCTGCGTGAAGAAGTAGTAGAGGTTCATTGTAAGTGCTAGAAAAGGCAAGAACTATAATAATAGAGAAGCCAGCAATAACTCTTTCAAAAATCGGTTAAATATCTTAAAGTCGGTGATTTTACAATAATTGGAATTGTTTAAAAATCACTTTTTGTGTTAATTTAGTGTTATAATATAATTAAGTAATCTCAGGATTGATTATCTAAGTAAAATATAAAATAAACTGTTAAGTTCAATATAGCAATAAAACCTCATGATTCTTTTAAAAATTAAGATAGGGGGGTATTTATAATTAATAATTAAAAATACCCCCCTATCTTTATTCTTAAAAGTATCATGGGGTTTTATTATTTTGACATAAAGAATTATTATATTTCACTTTAAAATATTAATAACTATTTAGTGTTTTTTAGTATTTAAAGCAATAATTTTTATTAAAATGAATAGTTTTAAAATTAAAAATAGTTTAGGATTCAAAAAGTTCTATCTGTAATCATGCTAACTTTTTATAGATTTTTATAAAGTCTATATAGAATGATTTTGATTCATGATTTTATAAAAATATTAATTTATTATTCACAAAATAGGCATATTAGGGGTTATCTAGACTTTTCTTCTTAAGCTTTTTGAAATAGATAAATTGCATATAGAATTATGAGTAGATTAATAAAGAAATTAAGGATTCAAAATTAATTTCATAAATATAGTGATTAAATTCTAACAAGCTTATATTAAATATGAAAAATATTTATATTTTATTAGAATAGATTGAGATGATTAATTAGAAATTATCGTGCTTATGAATAATTCAGTATATAATATTTATTATATATTATTAAGCTTCATCACCAATATTTTTAACTTTTGAGAGGAAGCTAAAATATTATTATAATTCTCTAAAAATTATCAAAATAAATTTGAATTGCAATCTGAAGCAATGAATGCATTTGTAAGTTGGAAATATATTATTATCCACTATAAATGCCAATCATTTGATAAACCTGTTATTGATGAATTTAAGATCAATTTAAAAGATACCACTATAGCTACATTTATCAATACGAGTGGAAGAATAACTACACTTAGATTAATTACAGCAGCAGTTTATGTGACTTCATGAAAGAATATCAACAGAAATGTGTAATGCCCCTAAGTTAATGACAGATAATAATTGTCTGAATCTGAACTTAAAAGCCTTTTGTATCTGATTGCGGAGATTTAAGTGCTGTCTACTGTTTCTAGAATGATTTTCTTACAGAAAAAATATATAAATTTGAATTACTGTCGTCTTATGTTGGGGGGCTGCGACATATGATCCTAATGATAATAATTTAGAGTAATAATCTACTTACTAGACAACCAAAGTTAAATATTTAAATACCTATAATCTTCGGCAATAGTACGGCTTACTTAGAACATTTGCAGAGTATAAAATCCTAATGACCTTTTCAGATTTGCTAAATTAGAAGTATACACAAGCATAAACTATAAGCTCAGGTTCAGAGATTAATAAATTTAACTAATTAAATATTCCTGTATTTTCATATTTAAGAATAATAATTATCTTAATTGTAGGAGATTGAAGTTCACCAACACTTTTAATTTGACACAGATTATGCCAAATAAGTGTATATTAAATGTTGAAGAATGAGTTTATAAAAGACTATTTTAAAGTCCAAAGTATTGCTAACGTTCATTTATATGCTTTTACACTTCATAATCATTTCAAATTCTCATTTTTATGCAAATTAACACATTAGGTATTAATTATATTAATATTATATAATTAATATTACAGTCTCGAATAAGAATAAGATTTTTACTTTTGTGGTTAGCTTGCACTTATGATGCTAATTGAGTTTTATTTTAAATAATTTATTCAAAATTTACCATACAATAATTAACAGGTTTCTTATTAATTTAATATTTATTCTTACTTTTATTTGGTTTAACGTTTATTAAGGAAGTTTCATTAAATTTGTCAATATTAGAATGATAATTATTCATAATGTTGAGTTGTATAAAATATATTTGACTATTACAAGTTTGTTTGGTTAAATCAATATAATAATTGCCATAACTTTATTATATATATTTATACAAAATGATTTAATCATTTGGAAGATAGACTTTGGCAAGACAGAAGGAACAATAATATTGCTAAAATAGATAATATTAGGAAATTTAAGAAATACAAATTCATTGATATATTACTAATTATTTTAACTGTCACTTATTACAGGAGGCTTTAATCATAAATTGATATAGTGCACTTTTAATAGTAATTAGATTTATTAAATATATAATTATGACCAAATTTTAGAATTGTACATTGTATAGTTTGATGATTTTTTAGTTTTAAAAATATTAAGGCGTACTTTAAAAATCGTTCAAATTGTACATTGTACTGTTTTAAGTAATTAGTTTGTTTAAAATGAATTGTACAGAATGATTAGTGACAGGTATTATTTAATTATTTAAAATTATAAATAAAAAAAACAAGATGAATGTTGAAATGAGTAGTAAAGCATTCTTACATATATGCGATAATAAAAGAATGGATAAGTTTCATTTGGGTGCTAATGGAAAAGCAGAATTAGAAGATTTAGGAGAAACCTAACGAACGCCATCTATTTGTTCTCGAGATTCAGACAGATGATGAAAAATAGGTTTACACAAGCGTAATCGAAGAAGTTTCCGCTAATACTGCGAGATTCAGCCATGCTCTTATATTCCAATGCTCTGCTTATAAGCCTTCGAGATAGTACCTTTCAATACACGTGAAATCAGATGGACTTGGACTATGCAAAAACTATTTCAGCAAAAGTGATTATCTTGGCTATAAGGCATTGGCAAAACTCAAGCTAAATTTCTCAGTAATCGGCAAAGTTAAAATTAGGAAGCTTTATGCTAATCACGATAAACTTGTTCTTCTATGCGGGGACGTTGAGCATTTCTAAAGTTTCATAGCCTTCTCAAAAATCCAAGCCAGAAATTAAGGAAGTAAGAACATATCGGCCAGGACTTCTACATAGTCTAACGAGATCACTGGCACATTCAAGCAGCTCATTAGAACATAACAAATTAAAAACGTCGATGACATGTACGAAATGTATTAGGACGATGATGAAATCTGTGAATAAATCGTGCAGAATCACAAGACTCTGCTTACATACCAAAGTTTTGAGACAAAGATTATTGCTAAACCCCCTCCTAAACAGACAAAGTTCTCATCACTACTTACGTTCCTTCAAAGATCTGACACTAAATCTCCACATTTAAGATCACTAGATGAAAATTCATTGTAGGGTATGAAGTACTTCGATGCAGTTGACAAGCTCTACAAGGTAATCTTTAGGAAATGCCCATAAAAGGTGAATGTTATCTGGCTTTTTGGATATCCCAATACTGGGAAGACGACGATCGCTAAGTACCTAAGAAAGATCTTTATCACGGAGGATTTCAGAATACTCAATCGCACATTCTGCATAGACTCAAGCAAATTAAAAACAGAGCCCTATCTGGTCATTATGGACGAAATCAAGAGAGACATCTTTTATGATGGGGAGAAGATAGACGACTTAAAGAGATTCTTTGAAGGTGAGGGGTATCCGGTAAATCTCAAATACAAAGATCCTGTGATTAGATTCTAGAACTGCCATGTGATAGCTATTTCTAATCAGCTACCTTTCGACAGTATGAGTGAACTGGATAGATAATCATTCGAAACAAGAATACTAATGTCTGAGTTTACGATCAATATGCAGAGAGAAGATGAGAAGTTTCCTTTCAATGAGATAGAGCTGGCAATGTACTTGAAGCAGCGACTGATGGAAGATGGAGACCTTGAATTGATGATAGAGGAACCGACAGTTATAGATGGAGCCGAGGAGGAGCAGGCAGATACTAACAGTAACCATACGCAATGACGCGGAGTGCTGTGAAAACTGAATCGCATTGAGTAGTTTAAATGTAATTACTTTAAATAATTAAAAAATACCTGTCACTAATCATTCTGTACAATTAATTTTTAAACAAACTAATTACTTAAAACAGTACAATGTACAATTTGAACGATTTTGAAAGTACGCCTTAATATTTTTAAAACTAAAAAATCATCAAACTGTACAATGTACAATTCTAAAATTTTTTTCATAATTATTTTTAATAAATCTAATTACAATTAAAAGTGTAGTATATCAATTTATGAT
>ARYC01015855.1:0-10131 GCA_000711775.1 Oxytricha trifallax
GTATGAGTCAACCATCAATGACGATGAGTGGAGTCGCAGGTGCTCTGGCACCAGTCAAGACAAGCATGAATAGCAGTTGAACTGTTAAGTTAATTGATTAAAACTTCCCTATTATAAATCACGCTTTTAAGTTTAAGTTTAAACTAATCAATCGCCAACCTACTCAAACCTCTCTCACCTCCGCGCATTGCAGAGGTCAAGTCCACTAACACACCAACGATGGCCCATTTGCTTGAGCTACCAATGATGGCACCGATGGATCAAGGATGGAGCAATAGATTTTAGGATCTAGAAGATGAGATTAGATTGCCGATTGGCCTCAACTCAAGCCTATCGACGACGAATCGACACGAAGTGACCATGCCAGATCGACGCAAATTGACGGTGTCAAACGATCATGTAAATCATCGAATTCTTGCCAAACATCGAAATCAAGTATTTAGGGGTTCAAGAAAAAATTGGGGTTTATACTATGATGCTGAAGATTTCAATCAACAAAATTTGTAGTAATACACATTCGATCAACACAATGGTTCCTATAATTTGGTCATAATTGAATATTTATTTTATTTTTCAAATTTCCTATTTTTACGTATTTTAGCAATATTAAACATCCAGCAAGAAAATAAAAGTTGTCAAAAGACAAATTAACTACTTCTGCGGCTCGAAGACTTTGAAGTATTGGGCAAACTTTCAACTTGACTAGCGAGCTGTGATGTTACATCGCAAGTTTCCTGACATGCATATCTATCCTTAAAATATAGCCAATATTTATAAAAGAAATGGTATTACTTTCAAGACTGTTAACAGAGTGATTAGAATGATTGATTTTACATTGCCATTTTATAGTAATTATGAAAAATAATCGAGAATCGGTAAATATATTTTGATATAAATTTAAATGATAATTATTAGTATAGATGGTAACAAAAATGAAATTTTAAAACAGCTTTGTCATCTCTCTTCATTCTACTTCGTATTTTGCTCCATCTGGCCACACTTACTTTGTTGTTCCCATATTTTCCAGTGTCTCTTAAGCTCTCGGTCAACTGACGTCGTCACTCCTGCTGGTAAGTATTGCTGAAATAAAAAATTTTTAGAAATGTTTTTTGTAACTTACAAATTTTAGTGAATAACCAGCTGCTCCAGGAACACCATCTTTAGGTTTTCATTTTTTCTTTATTAATTTCATTTTAATTATCCGATTTTCTATTATAATTATAAATAATTTAAACTTAAATATGATTGAATCAAGTGAGTTATTGAATAAGATAACATGCAAGTTCATAGCATGCATATGAATGCTGTGTTGCTTCAACACCTTTAGCTAATAAGTCAGTGGGACAATAGAAGTATGATAAAATTGAGGTTAATGGACTAAAAGGTAAAGGTTGTCACCCATAACCATTAAATTAGCACTAGATTTGCTATAATCTAATTAGTACTGGTACTAATTCCGTTTAATTTTAATTTGTACCAATTTAATAGTACCAAAACTTAATTAGTACCTAGTTTTAAACTAATGAAGTTTTAATGGAAAAAGTCCAAAATTGTTCAAAACCTATTTTTCTCAGTTAGCATCAAAATTAAAAATATTAAGCATGAAATTAGAAAAATCATAGTAATAAAATAAGTATAAATATGTTGTCTAACAGCTAAGAATCAACCATTGTTGTTGCTGTGTCAACTCCTATGCAAAGTTTACTTTAACCAGAGAGGTTATTAGAGCTTAATAATTGAAATTTAAATTTCAATTAAACATGGCGGCTAACATGATTCGCAAAGCAGTTTTTCTTGGAGCAAAATAATCATTGCTCAACTTTTGGTCCTCCAATAAACCAGAAGCAATCTATATTGAGAGGAAGGTTGAGCTTAAAGCTTTAGAGTTTGAAGCAGAGGTCTTTAAAATTGAAGTTTAAAACAAGAAATAAAGTGCTTAGTTGAGAATTTTAACACAAGCTTGAATTGGTTGAGGAAGATAAGGAACATCAACCAATAGAAAGAATTAAAACATTTCAAATGTAAAGACTGCTAAAATTTCTTCTCAACTGATTCTAGCTTGAAGAGGCACATCAAAGAAATACACTCTGGTAGAGCTAAGATCTATTTCAAGCATGATAAAGTCTATGGCAGATATTAATGCACAACTTGTATGAAGTCCTTTACCCATTCAGCAAAAGTGAAGAAATATATGCAAAAGCATCACTTAAGCGAGTTCTTGATTCAAGATAAAGAAACTTAAAAGCTTATACCTGCCAAGAGAAAATAAAATACTATTGAGTCATATAGAGATTAACAGGAGAGACTCAAGAGATAGAAGCTGCATGAATTGATGAATCAACCGGTAGGCAACACTATATTAGCATGCTTCTAAGCCAAAGCTCTGAACATACCTGCATTAAATGCAATTGATATTAGCAGTTGTATTTATAACTATTTGCAAATAAGCGTTCCTGCAAAACCAAAGCTCATTGTAATTGATGATTATGCATACAAGGTGTATCCTTACAGCTATCTACTTAAGAATGAGCAGTACCAAAATGAGTTTGCTAATGAATATATGATTCTTAGAGAGGCTTAGAGAAGAGATTGCAAGAACTTGCTTAAGCTAAATGGTGTAATTTTAAGCTATGGTTATTTCGCATTAAGGCTTAAGAAATATGAAATGACTCTGAGAGATTATCTAAATCATAACAGATACCCAGATGATTTGAATGATTTACTATCAGATATGATATAGGGTGTCGAGGAGTTGCATGAACTTGGATATGTTCATAGAGATTTGAAGCCAGAAAATGTTATGATAAACCTCTGCCCTTTAGAAGTAGTTGTTATATATTTCAATAGAGCATTAAGATAAGAGATGGTAACCTTAGCAAAGGTTCTTGGGACACCTGGATACTTCCCAATCAGAGAGAAATGGACTAATGGCTCTGTCTAGTGGGATGTATGGGCAATTGGAGCTATTATATTAGAGAGTGATATGGAAAGTATGGCTTACTTTGGTACAAAGTTTGAAAAATAGTCAATCAGTCAAGCATAGAAGCATATCAAGTAAGAAAATGTATGCAAGGAAATAAAAAAGATAGTAGAGATGATAATAATCAGTGCTCCCTCCTATCCAAGGAAAACATTTGATGACATACTTTTGTCACTTGAGAGAGCAAGATTCCAGAGGTTTAACAAAGACAAGCAAATAAAATTCGTTTGAATAGAGTAATCTAATACTCATTAATTATACATTAAATTCATATAAAATACGTTTTCTCAATTAGCTCCAACTATACTCTACAAATTAAAGCACTTATAAACCTCAATAAGGGGTTTTGATTACAGATAGTTACTGATTAAGGATGCATTTAGATAATCTCAAATACTTTATTGTCCATGTTTGTTATAATGTATCTAATTCATGTCAGGCCATTTAAGTAATAATTTAAAACAATAGCTCGAATAATTCTAATGAAATATGCATTATGCTCATAAACTATCACATGCTATATTTCTTAGAACCTAATGGATATTCTGATTCTGACATTCTGAACAGCTTTAAATATTAATGCTACTATATAATTAAATTAGTTAATCAATAAGAATAATGGATTCTACGAGCTCTGTTGTCCATATTATACCGGCAACATCTTGATTTTAGGAGAAGACTAAGTTAGAGCGGAAGTGGTGTTTTTGGAGTTTTCTACTTCATGACTGCCACGTCAACTCTCTTCTCAGATATTCTCCGTCACGACTAAGTTTGATGATTTGATTTTAGTATTAAACAGTGATATGTTAAATTTATTTGATTTTTATCATTATACACAATAAGAATAATAAAATTTCATATTCTTCAAAGCTTATCATTATCTTGATCAAGAATATTAGTTAATTATGCATGAAAATGAACATCATAAGCTACGATTTATTTATATTTCACAGAAATAGCGAAAAAGTTGAGTTAATTTTTTTTATTAGTTCTTTACGCCAATAATCATATTGTCAAAGTTTTAATAAAGTCTATCACACAAAATTACAATTATATTAAATATTTATAATATAATTTTGTTCAAAAATCAATTATACTTAATCAAAAATAATATAAAAATGAGGGAGAGTATTTTCTTATCAAAAAGAAAATATAATTAGAATGTTTTTTTTTTAACTAAAAATAAACTTTTATTGTGTATAATGCTTTTCTATTAAAAAATTATTCCCTTGTTATCATCATAAATTTGGTTTGTATTATTTATCAAACTTTTTAAAATCTAATGTAAAAACCATTTTATACTATTAAATTGCTTTAAACTTATTCAACCTTAAAAATTCAAAAACTGTAAGACTTTTCTTATTTTATAGCAAAAGAAAAATTTATAAATTTTCTTAAAGCTATAATTGTATATTTAATCATTAAATTTTCTGATTGTAAAATATTCAAAAAATGCATTAAAATTGCTAAAAGATTTAAATTATTGTTTTATTTACTATATTAAATAAATCTCGTCAAAGTATTATAGCAATAATTATGAAACATGAAATGTTACTATTATTTTAATATAAATGGGGCATTAAGCTTTTTTATATATTAGAACATTTAAATAATTAGAGAAAATTTATGCATTTAGTAATTAATCATTATTAATAAAAATTTAGTAATTATTATAATAAATCTCATTTTAAATCGACAAAATAAGTTTTAAAAAATGGATTTTGTGCTAGCTCGTCATAAACTATGAATTTTCATTTAAATTAAATCAACTTTAACTTATATATACTTATAGTTTTTTTATTTATTAAATACTTTTCAAATCTGCTTATTTAATATATATTAAAAATTATTCCTATTCATTTTTGTTATTATCTATTATAGTTCAAACTTTAATAATTTAATTAGAAATATTAATATTTAAAACATAGTTCACTTTTAAAAATAAAAATTTATTCACTCTATAATAAACATCAAACAAAATTAATGAAAAATTAAATAATATTATACAATTTAAATTTTTGTAATTATGATTATTTACTCAATCTTTGGCAGTTTTAAGTTATTTCTATAATTGTGCTTAAAATCGAAAAGTGAAATTAAAGCAAAGTAAACTTTCTTAAATCTTTAAAGATTCATGAATATATTTTATTATAAGCAAAAAATATATATTAACTAGATTGAACTCATGAACAAGGACCAAACTTATTCGACCCAAATAAAATATTTTTATTTTAAGCATTGGATTTACAGCGATAGGAGTTACAGCATTCTCTTTAATTGCCAATACTTTTATATAATATTTAAATTTTTAATTGCATTGAATTATACTTAAGTAATTATTTAAAGATAGCAATGTTATCTTGATTTTGATCTTATTTATATCTTAAATAAGTAAAATATACTTCAATAACATTTGCAATATCTTTAAATTATTTTATTAATTTATTAAATAAGTTTTATATTTTTAAAAAAATTAGGAAATAAAATTATATTTATGTGGTAGTAGTTATTCCTTATAATAATTTAAAATATAACCTCTTTATAGAAAATTCTGAAAATAATTGTACATTATAATTTTTATTTTGAAATACAATTGCAAAATATATTGAAATGACAAAATTGAAATAATTTTGATCATTAATTTATTTTGTGAACTAACATTATTTATTATTATTTTATTCATTTGATTTATGCAAGTAATTATAATATCTTTGAAGCTAATGATAAAAGATCTAATTCAGTTGTACAAGAAAAAGTGCAAAAAATAGGTGAAACATAACTAATAAGGCTAAATCGAATTATAAGGTCAAACCTAAAACGAAACTAAAAACAAATTATCCTCATCAAAATATAAAATTACTATGACTTCTTAAGCTGAATTATTGGATAGTAAAATTAAAAAAGCCAAAAGATCTAAATTAGTGAAGCATACTATGGAAGATAAAAAAGCTAAGAACACCAAAAGCAAAAGGGGAGATCTTAAGAAAGATAAGAAAAAGACTTAAAAAGCCAATTTAAAGAATAGAAAAATTAGTAAAATGATAGCAGAGGATATGAGAAATAAACAAGAAGTAATTAACGAATTCTTCAGTCACTTTGAAAATAAATTTAAATATTTATATTCTAAGAAATTATTATTTTTAAACAACATACCTACTTAGGATGATTTAGTGTGCTAAAGCTATTCAAATTATAATGACACCACTATTGCTCAAATCTATAGACCATCTATCATCTTATCAGACTAGGTTGAAACTGAAAAGCCGGTTGCTTAAATTAAAAATATATATTGGGTTATTTATCTAAAATAAAATTGAAATAAAAAAAGTTGACGATTTTATTGTTTAATTTCACTTATTTTAACACTTTAATCTCATGAATTATAAATAATATTTATAAAATACAATTGAATCGGGGAAATGCAAAAATAAAAATTCAAATTTAATTATATATATAATTACTGCTCATTTACTCTACGTTTTTTCTTATATGCGAAAAGTAGTCACTTTGCTATATTTTTAACTGAATTGACAACTTTTATTAGGATTTTGTGTGACAATCGTTATGCATCATTAGGAACATATATAAAGTGACCAAATTCTATATTTTCTGTAAAAATGACCGACTTTGCTATTCGTGGTCAAAATATCTGTCTTTTTATACATGTCTCTCCCATTTGAGCAGAGTGGTCAAAAAAGTGGCCAAAGTGCATAATTTTAACCCAAGTGACCAGAGTAGTGGTCAAGGTGGAGATTCTCTCTAAAAGTGACCAGAGTGCTTGATTTCAACTGAAATGACCAGAGTAGTGGTCAAAATCTCCAAAAATCGCAGTTTTTTGTCTGAATTTGGTATCATGAGTCATTTTTCGAAAATATGCGGTGACCAAGCCAAATTTAGAGCAGAGTGGTCAAAAATCTTGAAAATCATTGTTGCTGGTCAAATTTGTTATAATCTATGTGGTCATAAAGTTCAATACTGCAGCAGTACCTGCAAATCGCTGCTGGTCAAAACAATTGAGCAGAAGTTGCAAATTTGCTAGTTTTTTGCTGAATTCCTATCAAACTGGATAGCATGATGCTCAGTGCATCTCCTCTCTCAACCAACTCATACAAGTCTCCGGATATATTACTTTACACGAAATTTTGTCCAATTTTAGCTTTAATTGCTCAACTCCTCTGGTGTATACCTTGAGTGCATAGAAATTTGCTATATAGAGTGGAGTAGAGCAGAATTTGATGCCACTCGTCAAAACTTCATAATAGTTTGAGCAGACTTATGAAAACTGCGATTTTCAGGGATCCTCGTGCATTTATGTATTAATTTTAAGTACAGTATTAATAACAGGAGTAATAGCAGCAGTAATAGTATAGGCAGTAAAAATGACAATGCATTAGGTATAAGCGCTTATAGAAATTTCAATGTATGATGCAATTCTTGTTTTTGAGTAGAATCTCATACAAAGCCATACCTCAGAGTATGTATCCATTTCTTGATACTGAATGCCTAGAGTCCTCGAACATCATCCTCGCTCATGTTTTTTATTACTTCTTAGATGCGCTTGACCAGCGGTGCGAGCTCTAATAATGATATATAAAGTTTTCGATAGCAATGAATCGAATGCTCCTTCAATTATTTGAGTGGATATCACTCTATCAACTGCTATCGCTGCTATCAAACCCATAGAGTACTGTTATCTCTTCTCTGTTTACTTTGCAATCGACAATTGTCTTGCTCTCAAACCATAATCGCCTAAATTGGAGAGCATTTCCTATCGATACTGAGAGATTGGGCTTATAATTGAGATTAATCTGACTTTTTTTGATCTGGAATATATGCACAGGGTTTATCACATTCTTTGGATTCTTCTTATTGGTTATGATTTTGTGATGGATCATCTATTAGTAAAGTTAAATTGGTTTTATGACGGTAGTTGAATTATAATCTTAGTAGTTTGATGGAAGTTTGCATCATGATTAGTGATTTGAAATGAGACTTGTTGAATTTGTGAGAACTGGAACCATACAACCCAAGGGTGGAACCATACAACTTAAGGGTGGAGCCATACAACATGGATCTATACAACTCGGATCCATACAACTAGGAACCATACAACCTGGAGCCATACAACCTCAGCGCGGAACCATGCAATCCAAGAGATATCTTCAGGGTATCTTCATCTACAATGGTAGTTCTAATCATAGTAAAATTCCCAGAGTTCACATCTCAACTTGCATCTCTCTCATTCTTGAGTTATCAAAGATAAGTAATCGCTCAAACTAAGCTGAGTATGATAGTTTGGCATTATCAAGAACAGAACGATTTTATAAGATACTATCATCATGCAACAACCATCAACCTTCAAATTTTATTTTGTATACTTACTCTCATCAATATTCGAGCTGCTCAAAACTGATAGCGACAGCTTTCTTGGAGTGAGCTGAACAATTCTCTCTATCTCTAACTCAATAGCGAACTGCTTGATTTCTTTATAGTTGATTACAGTTTTAATTTTGACACCTTGTCAATCAATGGCGTGAGCCCTGAATGGATTCGTTTGATCTGCTCATCATCTGAAGTGACTTTCTTCGCAGTGCTCTGCAACTTCAAATTCCTGAATTTCTTCAAAGTAACTCGATTGGTTTTGGGGAGTATCTTCAACTTCAAGTATGGGGGGATAGATCCTACTTTAGTTACTACTTTGCTTTCAAATTCTAACGAGTTGGAGTTTGTAAAATGCCTGACTTCTGTAAAATAGTAAATCAAAACTATTAAGGAATGGCTTACTTTAGAGCTGCTTGATGATTTCTAGGATTTCTTTGAAATCGATTGTTTAGCCAACTTATTTAAAGTTCTGGTACTAGAATGGGGTTTTGAAATTGACTTTGATTTACTCTACATTATTGAATGAAGTTTGGATGATTACGAATCCTTTGCATTAGCTTATAGATTGATACCTTTGAAAGCATTTTAAGCAGGTAAATCGTTTGATCTTATAGATGAAACTGCATCCAATGAATAAGATAATTTCTAAGAATATTCATCATTCAATTTCTTTCCAAGCAGCATCCCTCCATACTGCAACTCCTTATCGCCTGCTATAATTTTACTTTACTTCTTGGTTGCGATAAGTTTCCTATCGTTATTTTTCCTCTTGCCAAGAATGCTCTTTTGATTTAGTGCCCACTATTTAGGAGGCAAGTAGTCAGACCTGAAGTTGCTTTCCATCCACTGATATAATTACTGCATCCTCTCTTAGAAACTATGATAGCAGGCGACTCACCCATAGGCGTTTACAGTTATAAGCAGGATCTCTGTATTTGACATTCGCTGCCTCTGTCTTGCCAAACTTCAGATGAAACTACTCCTTGAGAATCTTTATGAATCGTTGAAATGCATGGTACTTTGAAATCATATTTTAATGGTGAGCCCAACTTCAATTCTTACAATCGATTATGAATATTTCTGCCAGTTCACTAGTAAATCCCGATTTCTTCTATGCACTCGCCAACTGCAGCAACCAGCTGCTCATTATCTCACTCCCTCCTCTTGCCAGGTTTTTTTGGTTCTTAAAGTTGGAATACGCTATTTTACATCTCATGCTTAAATTTCTCAACAGTTCTTGATACAAACTCTGCTGTCACTCGCAACTTCTTCGAAATTTACTTTGGCTTCAACTAATCTTCCATATACATTCTTACTATCTCAAGTCGCTTATGTGCAAGCTTTGCTTCTCAAGGTTTTAGGTATGGATTATAGTCTTTCATTGTATCGGGGTTTTGCTGCATTCTAGTTTGTGTTTGTAACATTAAGTCTTATCATATCAATTGCTATTTCTACCCCTCTTGAATATTTATTGTATCTATATTTAAATTGGATTAGAGTGATTCTTAAAGTTCTTAGATAATTGATTTACCTGCTTTGAATTGCGAAATTGATTTAAGAACTGCTCCAGAAATTGACACAATGAATCATCTTCATGCATGCTCTTGATATCAATTACTTCTTTTAAGTATGAATCTATACCTTCTAATGGCATCTTTATGATCAAACCTCCCTATAAAGAACCCACTTGAGGAGGAACCTCACCAGAGTTGAGGAGAGTTCCCGTATTATATGAGTACTTAGCTGGTGCAACCACTTGAACGAAATTC
>ARYC01015856.1:0-11718 GCA_000711775.1 Oxytricha trifallax
TTAAAACTCTTAACAATTAGAATTAAAATGCATAAAGCTAAAAGTTTTAATTTTGTAGTTTATTAATTAAAAAATAAGCTTATCAATTACAATATTATAAATGGCTGATAATTTTACATAAATTATTTAAACTATTTACTTTTGATTAAAGAATAAATAATTAATATAAAAGCTCAGTTTTAAGAAATCTTCACTACATTTACTAATATAAACAAAGTATAATTTTGTTTTATATGTTTGAAGGGTTTTTGCAAACTATAACTAGAATATGTACTCTTAATAGTTTTTTTTTTCCAGTTAATAAATTCAATTTAAGATACTAACTTTTGGCTTTCTAATCTAAAGTCTCATTTTAAAAGCTGTCTTATTTTATATTATTGAGAATTTTTTAAGTGAATTTGTTATGAATGAACTGAGTATTTTATTAATTTTGAAATAATTTTGATAAGAGTTTGTTATAGCTTGTAATATTGCTATAATACAAAAAAATGGAACATTTTAAATACGAATTAAATTAAAGCTAAATTAAGTTTGAAATTTATTAATAAGTTTTGTTTAATATAAGAGAAATGCTGCAAAATAATAATATGAGCAAGAAATATTTCTGAATTACTAACTGTAATTATTTTAGAATATTTTTTTAACTTTAATTTATGCATTTTCTATAATAAGTCTATTTTAGCGAAGAACCTAAAATAGAAATCATAATCACCAAATAAGTTCTTCAATAGTTTATAAAAATGCAAAACTGATACTGTCCTTCTCTGAATTATGAGAGAAATTATTAATTTGAGCTATAATTTTCCTATAAAAATCGTTCATCATTTTAAAAAGCATAAATTAAGGCAAAAAATATGAATATAATGAAAGTTAAAGATAATAAAATAAGTATATTTATTGAGAAAAGTATAAATAGAGTTTTACTTAAATGTATATAACTAGAATTATAGAACCTCTCTGCTCCATTTTTAATATAAGAATGAGCAATTTCTTTCTGTTATTATTTATTTTTGATTTAAAATTAATTTTTACTTTGAATCAAATTGAGTCATAAATAGTTGTTAATTTATTAAATTCAATAATTTTTACTAAAACTAAATTAAGTCTAATGTCAAACATGCTAATAAAATTCGAAAATATAAAACAGCTCTTCAAGATTATGCTACTAAAATTTAAATTTAGCAAATTTAGTTACAATACATAGTATTTAAGCAAATGAAAAAACTTAATATATAATATAATAAGATGAGCAAAAAATAAGCAAAACAGCAAGAATAAAAAGAGAAAAAAGTTTTTTAAAGTAATTCTGATTAAGAATCATCTAATTACACAGCAAAAATTTTTAATGAAGAATAATTAGAAATAGAAAGAATATAAAGCAAAAATCATGATTTTTTTTATATAATAAGGCATCCTTGGCAAGAAAACATACAAAGATGTCAAAATATTGCTCCAAAAAAAGTTCCAAAATAAAAGTATTGCAAGTTCATAGAAATTAGTTAATAACTACTTTAAATTCTAGAAAAAGCGAAAGTAGATGAAATACTCTCTCAAAATAGACTACTTAAAAATAAATATAGGAATTGTCTGAGAAAAAAAAGTTTAAAAATTAAGGGACAAATACTTAACTAAATTCATGATTCAATTTTCAGAAGTTCTTAAGATTAAAATCAAAGCGATTAAAAACTAATTCTAGATTTCAATCATTAGATTCTTAATAATTACTTACAAACACAGATGAATTTTAGACTTAATCTGACATAGCCTTTCCATAATTAAATTAAAGAACGAGCACATAATAAGCGGTTAGTTTACTGGATTGAAAGACAAAGCCATAAAAGCTATGAAGCAGTAGTTGCTAATACAAATTCCAGAAATACTAAACGGCGAACTAGAAGAGAAAATGAATTAACAAGCTTTTTAACAAAATGTATAAATAAGAGAGTACATGAGAAAATTAACGAGATAGACTTTTAGATCCTAGAGTAGCTTGTAATTGATTTGAAAAGATAAAAATTAAAAATACATTTTAAGTCCTTGTATCTGACATAAAAAGTTTATAACCAACAATTGAAGTGGCAACTCAAGAGTCATTGGCCACTCACATAAAAGGTTTAGGGAGCTATACAATAATTTGAAAAAATAAATCAATGATAATCAAATTTATTTTGAGAATTTAAAAGAAAATTAAATCAAAATAGAAAACCAAATGGTTCAATTAAGTTATCGAAGATAATTAAATAGACTTCTAATTAATTTCCAAAAGAGTTATAGAATAAGTAAATGAGGTTTGTACCGAACACTTAAAATAAATCAATAATAATTTTGAATTATTTAATATTCCAATATTAGAATTCAATAATAATAATAATAATAATAATGTGATCACATTGAGGTCTCGAGGACCCCCGATCTTATATGAGTTAATCATAGTAAGGGACAATCCCTTTTAGTTCGGAAATAGTCATTTCCATTTGGTATACTGACTTTTTCCTCTTCTTCTGCCTCCTTTTCTTCTTTGTTGTTGTCTTTTTCTTCCGCCCTTTCTTTGGTTGTTTTCTTCTGCTGTTGAGAATGAGTGTTTCATTGCCAGTGTCCTTAAATTTAAATTAATTGTCAAAGTTTTTGACGTTGATGAAGAATTTAATCATCTTTTTCCTAATATTATCATTAAGCATGGTGGTGATCATTTAGATCATGTCTGACTTGATGAAGTATGCGTGTTTTTGAAGGCATTTTATGTGGATTTCAATCTTGTTGGTATGGTCTTAGGAGTTTGTAGTGATACAGACACACGAATCACCGTTAGCTTGTTTTTCATTATATTAATATTGAAGACCCTGATTGCTTGTTCAACATCATCGGTGGCTGCTATGAGACCACTTTTGTTTGTAATATGAGCTTGTAGTTAGACCTTAGTCATTCCTACAACATTTTACATTTCGGGGATGTTGATCTTCTTGAAGACTCCTCCAATAGCTGTTGCTATCTCCACCATGTTTGCATAGACTTTCGATTCGATTGAGTTGATATATATAGAGATACAGGATTCTCTAGTGTCAAATCTCTTTTGTAGTTCCGCTTTACTGATTGATTCCATTAATATGTTAGTGGATCCGTTTGTTGTTTGTTAGTACTTTTGTTATTAATTATAATAATTTATTATTTATAATTTTATTAAGTTGGATCCAGTACTAAATCTTAATTAATTTTATTTACTATTTAGTACTAATTATTTGTCGTGACGTATTTGACGTCATTGAGAGAACAAGTGTTTTTATTTCTTCTGGTTGAGTCATTTTTGGAGTTAGTGGAGGAGAATCTTTTAGTGGTTAGTCGTAATAGTATGACCAGTCCATTCTGATTTCATCAGATCTCCTTTAATTTGATTCATAGCTAGATTCGTCGAAGGCATTGCAGTCTTCTTTACCTTCTACCGAGCTCCAATCCTCTTCGTTGTCTGAATATACAACTTTCTTAATAATTATATTTCTTTTTGGAGGATAGTATTTCTTAGGTGAGTCATTTTCTGACCCAGGTACAAATGGAGTTTATTAACCACTTGAGATTTGTTTTGGTGAGTTTGGTTCTGTGTTCTTTCTGTATTACTAGTGGATTTACAGGGGTTTTGGTTCAGCATGTTGGGGTTTTATAAACTTGTTGTTAATAGAAATAAGTCTTAGCATTTGTAGGACCTGTTGTGTCCAGATATGTACTCTATCGTTAGAGTATTCTTCGAGGAATTGTGTCTTGATGAGTTCGGTTTGAAAGTTTTTGATTAGTTTGAACCCTTTCCTGATTATATTTCTGGCTACAAAGGTGATTATTTCTAGTAAGTGTAGTCCCCATTCACCTTTATTTTTGTTTATTAGTTCAATGATGTTTCTCACTAGGTGTTGGACGCCTTGAGATTCAATATCTCCTTTTATGACGTCTCTTTATAGTTTGTTCAGTATACCTATTCTGTGTTTCTGATTTTTTATTATTATTTATTAGAATTTAATATTAATTTTTAATTAAAAATTGATTTATATAACCTAAAAAATGGCAAACGCTATGTAAAAATATATGAATTTTAAACATCAGTGTTGAAACATTATATATGTGATAAACTTTGAAAAAATCAGAAATACTAATGCCTTATACTACAAATACTACAACTAATACTACAACTACAACCACTATTGAAAAGTCAAACCCCAATTTTTTAAACTTGACATCATTTTAAATATATGAACTGCCACTAATTTGGTTACTCCTTAAATTGAACTAGAAATAGGTATTCCTGGGAGTTTCTGTTCCGACAATAATAACATAAAAGAATTTAAAGTAGAATAACTAACATTGAGAAGGCAAATTTGAAAAATAATTAGGAATAATTAAATAATTAGAATAACTAAAATGGTTAATAGCAGAAACTTTATCAAAACCAATCAAACTAGAGCTTCATGGATTAACCTTTAATTTTAGAAAATTTAGTAGTCTTGACTATACAAAGAAACAATTCTTAAAATTATTCAGTAAAATTTGTTTAAGTTTCTGGCCTGAATTACTTGTTTGACAATGTAACAAAGAAGTTTAATTAAATATAATATAATAACTATATTTTAATATTAATTTTATGACATAATCTAAATACTTATACATTCCCTAAATCAATTTAAACTAATTTCATCACTAAAGTCTTTGGAATTTATAATAAGCAGAAAGTTTGGATTAGAGCAGTTTATATTAAGTATAATTGCATAGAATTAGTTTATTAGAGAGTAAAGAAACACAATACATAAACTTTATGTAAACATAGTTTTAAAGTGAATAATAAAACAAACTATTTCAAAGTAGAGAAATCTATAACATAAATTCAAACAAAAGATTGCAAAAACAGTGAAAAAATGTGCTTAGATATGATGAGCGCTTTATTATATATGACATAAATAATTAATTGACTTAAACTTTATGTTAATAATATTAATTTATAATACATATTAAATTGCATTCTTTGCCTGATGGGCTTTTCATAATTTTTGAGTCATTGTTTATGTACATAAAATTTTAATTATGTTGCTGTACTTACATAGGCCTCTTCAATTCTAAAACAATCTCAAATCTTTTCCGTTTTTTGTTCTGTTTTTTCCCTTTAGAACTAATCTCTAGCATCAATAAAGCTTTTTACTTCTTTTCTAAAATTAAATATACATTAACTTAAAACCCCATCAGTCAATTTAGAACGAAAATTGGGAGAAAAGAATAATTAAATTAAAATGTAATTATTATTGGCGCAAATTAATTTACTTTTGACTAATTATTAAGACTATTGCTCGATTAATTGTCTCTATAAAATAAACCAATCAGGGAGCGTAAATTTGATTTTAGCCTAAATATAATTAATTTCAGCTAATAATAATTTTATTTTTAATTGTTTGTTATTAACCTCCAATCTTCGTTCTTGATTGACTATGGAGTTTTATGTATCTGTAACTTACTAGAGTATCTGGAAATTAATTGGATTTCCTTAATCAGCTCTTTATTAATTTCTATTGTTTTTTTTCTATTTTTCATCAGCTTAGCCTAAGTATCTAAGATTTTTCTGATTCTGGACAAGCTGCGTAATGACTTATTTTTGAGTGTACCTAGTATTTAAAAAAAGAAGTGCTTGTCATGTAACTCTTTTACGTATTCGTATATTCCTAGGTATTTATTTATAACTTTATCATGTTTAAAAAGAGCATTTTTACTTGCTACTGAAAGCTTTGAAAAGTTAGGAACATTGACATAAATTATGTCGCAAATTTTATAGGTTCTTTCTTGCAGCTCTAAACATCTTTAATGAACCGCATAGTAGATTTTTAAAACTAGACATGTGAATTCTCACTATGGAATTTAAGCTTGAAAAATTACATTAATATTTGAAGTGGCAATATAAGTCTTGCTTAGTGTTCAGATGCCTCTCAAGCTATTTAATGTTTATGTTCACGAAATTTTTGATATTTTCCACAAACCTTGCAATTCTATTAAATAATATTTAATTTGAAAATACTTCAGACTTGAATATTTTTAGTAAGAATGAAAAGTTTAAGTCTTTGAATTTAATTCGCTTATACTACATATTTATCAAATTTAATTTGGATATTACTCTATCAAACTATGTTTCATCGTAATTTTATTTGAAGATAAGAATTTAAAAAAATTTGAACCGATGACAAAAAAGGGACATAAACTTTATGTATATTAGGGTTTCTGGGTTTAGAAATATTTTATTTGACCACAACTTTATGATGATTTTAGTTAAAATATTTTAACCTATTTAATATGAGGTTTTAATTAATAAAACTTCTCAAACTTAAATTATGGAATCATCTTCATTGTCATCAGTCTATTTAAAGTCAAACTCGTCAAAGGATTCAGAAGAGTCTAAAACCAAATTTAAAGTAAGTAATTGATTTAGTAAATCACTAAGGTAAGTAAAATAAATAATAATCTAATTGAAAAAATTTGAAAATAGTGCAACTATGTAATTCATTACTCTAACTTCTGCTCAATTTCCCCATCTCTCTTTTCTCCTTGATTTTAATCTTTATCTTCAGGGTCTATCTCTTTTTCCTGTTTAATTTTCTCAACTTCATAAGTCTTAGTTATCTCTTGCCCTTGAGGGATGTTGGTCATCTCTTCTGTCATCTAGCTCCCCTTTTACATCTTGAGTCCTTTATGAGATTCTTGTTCCATCGTTAGATAAGTACCATTCAACATCTCCAAGATACTCTCCGGCTTCGCTGAATTTGCTTTTATTGATGATGTTCTCTTTTTCTTATTCAAATTGTGTTCTGTTCTTCAGAACTAAGTCGTCCCACATGTCTAAGTGAGAAATTTGGTTGATCATCTCTGTTTCCTTCTCTTGCTCCACCCATTTCCATAGTGCTTCGTCTTTTTTTTCAGTGATTCTTTCGACCTCTTCTTTTTCTATCGCTATTCCGGAACTTCCTATTTCCATCTAGATGTACCCAATCTCGAGGTTGAACATTAGGTCGTACTCTTCTGTCGAAAATCATGTTCCTCTTGTTACGTTTTCTTTGGTGATGGCTATCTTTGTGATCAGATCTGTTCATTTACTTATATGATTGACTTTTGCTAATTCTCTCTATTAAATTAAGTTATTTTGATTTTAATTTTGATTTCACATATTTCTTCTCTTCTCAATTTTCTTATTTTTCTTAAATTTAACATTTAACTCTTCTCATTCATCCTTTTTCTTTTCTTTATCGAGTTAAATCTTTGACTTCTTGATATATGTCACCCTAAGGAGTTTTCTCACCCTTTGGTAATTTTCTTGAAGTTAAAATTTCCTAATTCTTTCATCGAGCCAGGTCGTATTAGCTAGTATTTCTATCTGAGTTTTGGTATTCATGTCAATGATTCAGTCAAAATAGTAAAAAAATCGTCAATATACAGATTCTTAAATATACAGTAACATATAATATACTAACTTGAAACATTTATTATTATATTTATTAGATATATTTTTATGAATTGATTTCAAAAAAATTTTATTTTTTTGAGATTTGAGTTATTAATTTATTTTGAAATTTTTTAATTATATATTTAAATATGTAATTTACCTAAAGTTATTTACTACTACTACTATATTTAAATCTGCTTTTTCATTTTTAATTATAAAAAGGAAGTTTGATTTTAACATATAATAAGTTTAATTTATTTATTAAAAAAACATGAGTAATTAAAAAAAATTTTAACTAATAAAATTCAAACCTTTAAAATAAAAAAAATTTCAATGTATAAAATAATTATATTTACTAAAATATAAACAGTAAATAATTTCATTTCATAATGATAGAAAAGAAATTTAATAAATTAAAAAATTTTTTAAATATTAAAATTTAAATAAGAACTATATATTATTAATACATTGAAATAGGCGCAAGTTGTAAATATAATATTTATCAATTGCGCTTATTATTTATATAATTTAGGTAGAATTGATTGATAAATCGAGTTAATTGATATTTACAGAAATCAACAAACCTAATCAAAAAGTGTAATATATAATAGAACTCTACTACTTTTATAATTAATTTTTTTTCTTTAATTAATTTAAATTGAGAGGATTAATTCCAATATTTAATTATGCTTGAGATAAAGTCGTACTTTAGTTTAATACTGCATACAGTGCAGCTCTATTCTACATTAATTTTACATTCATAATCTCTGCCAAAATTAATGGTTTTATTATTTCCAGAGGTGCTCATGAAATGTTATATTTTTTGTGACAAAATCCGTTTTTATATTTTACTTTATTCTCATTGCTAATTAAGTTATAGAATCTTATGTCTAGAAAATTGCATGTGTTTTTGTGCAAAAATGTTTAACATATTTTTGATAGATTATGTTACTAATAAAAGTAACTACCTTAAAATAGATACGTATTAATGCTCTTATAATTTTAATCAGAAAATCAAGTTAAGTTTTACTCTAAAAAGCATGCAATTTGCAATGGATAAAAAATAAAACTACGTTGACAATAAATAGTATTACAAATTAAGAGAGCGGAGCCTCTCGCGAAAAATAATTCTTTTTGCGAGACACTCCGGATGTGATTTAATTAGAAATTTTGGCAGAGTTTAGGTGTAGACGAAGTAATGAAAGAAATTTCTCAGAATTTTTAGAGCTATACTTTATTCCTAAATATGATTTAGCATTGGACAATTTTTAAATCTCCCTTCCATTCTTTGATTAGACAATAAATTATCATCAAATTAATAATTTTATAAATATTATTATAAACAAATTTTTATGAGTAGAATTATTGATTTCGTTGAATATTTAAACTTCCTATTTTTCAACAAAAATGACCTAATTAAATCAAAATCAAGTAAATTTATTTAAAATAATTGTAATAATGCTTGGACTATGATTTATTTATAACTTTTTTGTATGTTAAGAATTTATTTATTGGCGATTTTTTTTACTATTTTGACTAATTCTAGTTTCTCTAAACAAACTGAAAATCTTGTGCGATCTACTGTCTAATTTATTAAGCTGTAACTTCTCATGTGATTTTTGTCCACAATTTTTTCTGAATAATGCAGTAATGACTCATCCTAGAGCTCACAGTAGTTCTTCCATGACTAATGGCAATCATATTATCCATGACTTTTATTGTGATAAATATTTTTTTCTGAGTTTTTCTATGTTTTGTTTGTTTTTTTATGACTTGAATTTTTTCACCATTCTTTTCCTAGAATTCATTTATTTAGTGTCTTAGTTTTTCTAAAGTTTTTTTTAAAACTAGTTCTTTAATAATGTCTGAGGTACTTCTAACCTTAAGCTGGATGATTTCTTAGAATTTTGTTGGGGATGTTTCTGAGTGTCCTAAATGCAAATCTCTTAAGTTAAGTTTCCATTTTTTTCTATTTCCTCTATCGTTGGTTGCTATCAAAAGGTTTAATTGTAGATGATCAGGGATCTTATTTGAGATACCATAATTGTGTCACATATCGTAGGATTATTGGACTTCTCTAATCTTTAGTAGAGCTACCTTTGCATTTTAGCTCATTCCAGGTCCCTCTCAAGAGTTCCTAAGTGTATAGGTTGATGGTCATCCCTAAGTATTTAGTTTCTTTTACTTTCTTAAATCCCTCTAATTAGTCTAGATTTTCGATTTGCTTGGAGTCGTTTAAGAAAACGATCTTTTTCGTGTTTAGTTTTAGGTTGTGAATTCTCTCTATTTATTTGAAACATTCTAATACCCTTTTGAATTATTACTAGTCTTTGATGTATATTATTATGTCTTCGGCGAACGCAATAAGTTTGCATTATTTTATAAGGGAGTTTAGTTCCTTCTATACTCTCCTACATATTTATTTCTACTGTCTGAATACAGGTCTTCGATTAATTTAGCGACCCCCTGTCAATATCAGCTCTTGACCCACCATTTAGGAATTAGCTAAAATACGAACATTTAGGGAAATAAATTGATTAATCAAGATTACACATGTTTTATTTTAAATATTAAATTAAATATATAATCTAGGTACTCTACCGCAGTTTTTATAGTATGAACCTGTTCTGCGGTAGATTACCCTAATTATATTAATTAAATTAAAAATAAATTCATAAAAACAGCATTACTTTTTACAAATAATGCATTTTATAATTAAAATATAAATTTCCTAATTAAAATAACAATTTTGTTACTCTATAAGGCAATAAAATTTGAAGATTTTTAATTTTTATATTTTAAATAATTTTTTAATTCTACATATTATATATCACTTTTTTATTTAATGCATTCTTTGTAAAAAGTAATGCTGTTTTATGAATTTAATTTTAATTTAATTAATATAATTAGAGTACTCTACCGCAAAACAGGTTTATACTATAAAACTGCGGTAGAGTACCTAGATTTATATATTCAATTTAATATTTATAATTAAACATGTGTAATCTTGATTAATCAATTTATTTCCCTAAATGTTCGTATTTTAGCTAATTCATATTAATTTGTCATTCCAGACTGAATCGTTTGCTTTCTGTAAGTTCATTAATAGATATGCTTCTCTCTTATTGCTCTTTTTTTCTATAAATTTTAATATGTTTCAATAGCCTTATCAAATTAAGATGGGTGCTCTTGTTCTCTTTTTATCCGCTTTGGTAGTTTCCTGTCTTTAGTAGTTCACTATTATTTCCTTGAAGTTTGTTCATGATTACTTTTTCAATAATCTTTCTTATATATGAGTTCACCACTATAGGTCTTGTGTTATTGATCACGGAAAACGAATATCCAAAGTTTTTTCTTAATAGAATTAGTCTCCCTTATCTCAGATATTGTGGAATCTCTCCTGAGTTTATCCATTTTATAATTTTTAAGCTTAGAATCTCTAGGAACCTCGGTGAAATTTATAGTATTTTTCCGTCAAATCCATTGGGGCCAATTGTTTTGTTAAAGTTGCATCTCTCATGCTCCTTTCGATATCCTGCTAGTTGCAATAATTCTATGTTTCTTCTTCGTTGGTCATTATTTTGTCTCCTGTTCGATTAAGCTTTTGGTCTGTGTCTCACTTGTCTAGGTAAAGTTCATTGTAATATTTTATGATTTTTCTTGGGATTCTTCTCCCAGATTTATTCTCTCTTCGTTTAATGTGAGTCCATTAATCACTTTCGTTTACTTTTGTTTTTAGTAAGTCTTTTTACAATTAAAAAAAACCCTATTACATCGTTCCTTTCCAGGCATTGTTGCATGCCTCTAATTGCTTCGTTCCAGTAGAGTTTCGTTTAATTTTAGGTATTGTTTGGATTGTGAGTTTTGCTCTTAATTATCCATTCTGGAGGTTGGTTGAATCAATGCTTTATTTTACTGTGTTTTATGAACTATTCTTTAAAGCGTTGTTGTATTGGGTGGTCCAACTCTGCTTCTTACAACTCTCTCTTTTCTTCAACAAATGTTTTCCAACATTGTTTCCTATTGTCTGATATTCTGTAGCTTTTCTCTCTATCAGTGAGTTTTAGATCTCTCTCCAAGTATTTTATATTCATCTTTGCTAAGATGAGTTTGTGGTCAGTTAGTCTTAGTGAAGCCGTCCCCTAGCAAGTCGTTTCCACATTTGAAAAGATTTGATATAATAAATTCCCTTTAGTGTTAGTTTCAACTCCTTAAAGAATGGATTAAACTAGGCTTTCTTTATGTAATCTTTAGCTTAATTCTTT
>ARYC01015858.1:0-11545 GCA_000711775.1 Oxytricha trifallax
ATTTTATCATAAAACTTAGTTTTTAAAAAATAAATTTGACATTAAAATTTCAAAACCCTCTTAGTATTTAGATTGATAAATAATACTAAAATAATTCTTTTATAAAAGGTTTTTAATAAGATTTTATGCAGGGGTAAACATTTTAAATATTATTAAAAAACGTGAATTAGCAGTATTCACGTTACCAAGCAGAGAAAATGGAATAAAAATTAACAATTACGGAAAAAAAAATAAATAACAGTTTAGAAAGATTAAGCTAAAAAATCTAACACTCAACAAAAAGAATTTCATTAAACTTTAAATATTTATAAACAAACCTAGTATATACCCGCTTAGTTTAACTTAGTTTAATGATATTTAAACTATTAATCAATTCATAAATGCTTTTAAAAATCCTTATAAAAAATATATAATATAAAACCATTAAAAAATTTATCAGAGTTTTTAATAATTTTTTGTAAATTAATTACTATAATTATAGCAATATTAATTACTTATAGATTTAGGGTTTAAAAAACATCATCTTCTATTGAGATTTTAACTATGCCTTGGAAATCAAGAATCTAAAATTGTACATATGATCAATCAGTAATTTTAAAAGAAATTTGATAAAATTAATGATTATTTGAAAAATAATATTTTATTATTGAGGTGGTGAGACAGGCATCTCCTAATTTTTTAAATATTAAATGATAAATTCATTATTTTTAATAATTATACTTGTAATATTTTTTGGCTAAATGAATCTATTTACATTAGTATAATTTGATCCACAGTAGCATACAATTTAGATTTTATTAAAATATAATTAAATTATATTAAATTGATCTTGACTTTACGCATGTTAGATGCTGTAAACAAACGTATTCTTATATATGTATGTTATGATCATTGTTTGGCTTGTCTTTAAAGATAGAATCAAAACCCCAAAACCCCTTAGTGAGGTTTATAAGTGCTTTGATTAGTAGGGTAAAGTTGGGGTTTTATTAGGGTTAGTAGAGAAAACGGAAGTTTATTGAGACTTTAATATGTATTTAATGAGTATTAGTTTAATTATATCACACGAATTTTACTTGCTTATCTTTGTTGTATCTCTTGAATCTCGCTTTCTTTAGTGGTTCGAGCATATCGTCTAAGGATTGTCTTGGATATGCTGGAGCTCTTACTATTATCTTCTCTACAATCTTCTTTATTTCTTAGCATACATCATCATATTTTATGTGCTTTTCAGCTAAGCTAATTGATTATTTTAATATTTTGTATTAATGTAAGTCATGCTTTCCATATCGCACTCTAATATTATTGCAGCTACTTTCCAAACATCCCACAAAATAGAGCCATTAGTCCATTTCTCTCTGATTGGGAAGTAACCTGGAGTACCAAGAACCTTTGCTAAGGTTACAATCTCTTATCTTAAGGCTCTATTAAAATCGATTACAACTACTTCTAAAGGGCAAAGGTTTAGCATAACATTTTCAGGCTTCAAATCTCTATGAATGTATCCAAGCTCGTGAAGTTCCTAAACACCCTTTATCATATTAGATAGAATCATATTCAAGTCATCTGGGTATCTGTTAATATAGATAATCTCGGAGAGTCATTTCAAACTTTTTTAGCCTTAGTGCGATGAAACCAAACCCTAAAATAACACCATCTAGCTTGAGCAAATTGTTGCAATCTTTTTTCTATGCCTCTCTAAGTACAATATATTCGTTAGCAAACTCATTTTGATACTGCTCGGTTTTAAGGAGATAGCTGAAAGGATATACCTTGTAGGCATAGTCATCAACCACTATGAGTTTTGCTTTAGCAGGTACGTTTATATGTAAGTAGTTTCAATACAACTGCTAAGGCCTACTGCATTTAGTGCAGGAATATACATGGCTCTCTCTTAAAAGCATGCTGAAAAGACATTACCAGCAGGTTGATTCATTAATTCTATTCGCTTCTGCCTCTTGAGCTTCTCCTGTTGTTCTTTTTAAGTCTCAAGATTATTAGTTTTCTTTTAGCGGGCACTAATTTCTAAGTCTCTTTATCTTAAATCAAGAACTCACTTAGGTGATGCTTCTGCATATGTTTCTTAACTTTAGCTGAGTGAGTATAAGACTTCTCACAAGTCGTGCACTAGTACCTGCCATCGACCTTATCATGCTTAAAATACACCTTAGCTTTCCCAGAGTGAACCTCTTTCATATGTCTCTTCAAACTGGAATCAGTAGAGAAAAACTTTAGCAGTCTTAGCATTCAAAAGTTTTAATCCTTTAAATCTGAAGCTGTTCCTTTTCTTCCTCAACATCTTTTATTAATGTTTAAACTTATATTTCAGCTTTCTGTTTCATATTTTAAACCTATATAATAAAAACTTGTGCTTCAAATTCAAGAGCTCTTAGCTCTGCCTCCCTCTCAATATATATAACTTCTTGTTTCTTGGTTGAACCAAAGTTAAGCATTGATTGACCTGCTCCTAAAGTGCCGCTCTACGATTTAAGTTGACCGCCATGTTTAAATTCAAATTTAAATTTCTATTATAAAGCTCTTAAAACCTCTATAGCTATAGCTGGAATATATAGGAGTTGCTACAGCATTAATGATGGTTTGATCTCAGCTCTAAGACTTCATATTTATACTCAGTTTATAACTATAATTTTTGTTATTTTGCACTTAATAATTTTGATTCTGGTACCAAATCAGATAAAGTTCAGGTTGGTACTGGTACCAATTAAGTTTTGAACCAGTTGGAACTTTTCCATTAAAACCTCACTGGATTAAAACTAGGTACTAATTAAGTTTTGGTACTATTAAATTGGTACGAATTAAACTTAAACGAATTTAGTACCGGTACTAATTAAATTTAAACAAATTTAGTACTAATTTAATGGAACTAAATTGATAAAAATGGAGCTCCATCTCTGAAGTTTGTTACAGCTTCTGCGAACCTTCTCCACGTATCTGTACAGGGTTGACCTCCTATAAGATGCCCATATTTAATAGTAAGATTTTAAAGGATAGGATCCAGAAGTCTATAAATTAAAACTTGAAATTCATTAATAGGAAGAGGAACAAAGATGGAATCATTCAATGAACAAATGAAAAGGGTTGATGCTCAAGAAATGATCTCAAGATTCAGAAGCAAGGAGGATCTCTATCGATACCTTACTTAGCATGGTAAAATAAATTGATGTTAATCAACGATGTATACAGTTGGTCTATTCCTTCCAATGATGGAAGGTACTAAAATATCATTCTTAAAAGCAATACTCTGCGAGGAGAAGAAAGCTTTTAAGACATAGAAATCAAACTGATTGAAATACCTAACTACCCAGAGATTTCAGTCACAAATCTCTACGAGGATGCAATGAAAGATGATGAAGTGGTTATTTACCGTCCTAGCAAGAAGTAACTCTCAAATAAATTGCCTGAAAGAAATTTCTTCTTTGGTGTTCTTGGTACAATCAAAGAGGATTATTTGAGAGAAATTATAGAAGAAGCTCATAAGAAACGCTACTCTATTTCTCCTGAAGATTAAAAGAAGCAAGGAATACTAATAAGCGAGACGTGGCTAGCAGAGCTTAAGAAGCATCCTTATCTCTCTAGTAAACTTTGATTTATAACTTTTTAGGGAAACCTGGAACTGGTATATTTCTAATGAAAGAGAATGCAAAGGTTCACAGAGAGAGAAAGTCTCAGACCATTCATTAAGTTAGCAAGAGACTTTATAATGAAGTTTAAAAGTCTGATGAAATGAACATTGATGCTGGTGCTGGACAAAGAGAAGAAACATGGGTCCTAGTATAGCACCAGAGGAAGAAAAGAAAGAGAAGCCGAATCCATTTAAGAGTTCGTTTGATATGTGAAATAATTCATTCATTTAAGTCTAACACTTATTAATAAACATTCATTCTTCCTTTCCTTGCACATATCGTAGTCTAGTCTTTACCCACTCTCCTGCAACTACTCTGTATTAAGTCTACTGTGTCGATTGGTAGATCATGCATTAGGCGATAAAGCAAGAGTTTCTTGTAGTGAGTCTTAATCTAACTCCAATAGAATTCGATTCCATTAAATTGAGGACTGTAAGGAACGTTATACACAAGAGTTAATCTTTAATTCTTTATAAGCTTTCTTAGATTCCTTAGTCTTATGAACTGAGAGGTTATCAACAAACAGGATGATCTCTTGATCGTTGTACTTATCTCTTAGCTTATGTAAGAACTCTATATACTGCTCTCGCTTAATAGGGCGAGGATGAATAACATAAGTTTCTAAGCCTGAATCTTCGCTGATACCAGCCAAAATTGCGTGAGTGACGACCTTAACCTTTTAGTCATACACTTCTATATTATCGTACTTCTTGTACCAAGACTTATTATTAAAGGTGTTGAACGTAAACACAGCTTCATCAGCGTGTATGAACTTGATGTATTATCAACAGACCTCTGCATTTAATCATATATATAGTTTAAATTATTACTATAAAATAGCAGAGTAAAGTCAATCACTCTCTTCACTCTATTGACAGTCTTGAAGGCAATACCGTTCCTTCAATAAATATTTGCGATAGTCTATGGTGAGATACGCATGTCAGGAAACTTGCGATGAAACATCACAGCTCGCTAGTCAAGTGGGAAATGTGCCCAATACTTAAGAGTCTTAGAATCGCAGAGATATTCAATAGGGTGCTAAGAGAACTTTTATTTTCTTACAGGATGTTATCAAGAACCAGAATTGAAATGCTAAACAGCTAACAAGCAATGATAGCTAACTGTTGAGGCACTCTTGCGCAGGAGCTTTGCTATAGCAGCATAATTCATAACTGGTTTGAGTTAGTCTATATTACGCACCATACCTAAGCTTAAGCAGTAAATCTAAATATTTCTCATCATAAATAGACCCCAAAAATCGCTAATTTCTATTTTTCATTTTGCAAACTAGTCTAATTTCTCTACTAACCCTAATAAAACCCCAACTTTACCCTACTAATCAAAGCACTTATAAACCTCACTAAGGGGTTTTGGGGTTTTGAATCTAATGTGTCTATATTGATATAAATCAAAATATGGAGATCAAAATAAAAACCACATATCATAAATCTAGGGAATCCTTAAGTTTACATATATTATGTATAATTGATCTATGATTAACATTGAAAGTATAATATTGAAAATATAATTAGATTCAAGGCTTATTCTTATAAATATATATATTAATTATTTTAATAAATTAAAAAAACAAATAAATTTAATAGCAAAGAATTACAAAAGTTCTATGTTCAAATGACTATAAGTTGAATTAGAATTTATCTATAAATTTAATTAATTAAATATTTTTTTTATATTTTTCTCCATTAAATATTAAAATAAATTGAAATAGTAATAATCATGAGTAAAATGGGTTATGTCTATCACATGATAGTTTAATTATAAATTCTAAGGTATAAGGATTAATTAATTATATTTAACATATGCTATATTGTTTTATTGTTTGCTTATTATAAATGATTTAGACGGAAGGAATAATTTATAAGATTTCACAATTAAATAAAATTTTAGGGAGGATAAATTTTTTATAATTCATTAATAATATTAAATTTATAATGATAAGTACTGACAATTTAAAATATACAAGTTTCATTAAAATAATTTATTTTTGTATTATTACTACTAATTTAAAAGGATTTTTTAAGAATTCATGAAAAAATAGTCGTAATTAATATAATTACTTAATTCATTTTTTATTTTTTATAAAAATAATTTTCAACTAAAATTTATAAATCTTACTATTGAAAAGACTGTAATTAAATTTTAAGAAATTAATTCTAGGTGAAAATATCAAGTTTAATTATAGATAATATCTTATTACAGTCATCATTAAATGCAATAATATTTGAAGAATACATTATAATTTAATAAAATTTAATATTTTTTTGTATATACCATATTTTATACTGAGTATTTGATACATTCAGAAGATCTCGAATTGGTATTTAACTTCTAGGGACTTAACCTATACCAAGATATAATAGACAAATATTTGTTAGATTCTCATAAGCATGAATTAATTCATGAGGATACAGGATATGCACTAATTCATATCAATTGGGTTTTAAAATTATTGGATTTTGTCTAGAATAGTGAATAGATATAAGTTATGCTGTCATATTTTGTTTTAGAAAAGTATGTGCATATTGCTAAATATATTAACTTAAAAATTTATTTAATTGACTCTTAAAATTTTACCTTCAATTACAATACTAACTATGACAAGATCAATTTTATTTTCTTTTAACTTAGTAGACTTCTTTTCTTTCTGTCTGCTCCACAATAATATTTTATCAATGACTTCCACTTAGTATAGACCTTTACTTTTAAAACTAAGAGTTAAATGTTAAATAATAAATATATTCAAAGGTTAATAAATTTACGCTTTCAATGATGATTTCAGCAAGTTAGTTCATAATAATTAATCTTATAAATTCTTCGAAGATAAACTAAAGCAAGAGTTTCACAGCTTAAATATTTATGAAACAAAAGAATTAAAATCGGCATCAAACATGATTTCTATGATTTCTAGGCAAAGATTGTTCTTCCCAAAACTTACCACACGTTTGTAAACACAATTGAAAAAACTCAAGAAATCAAACGAAGTACTAAGCTTATCTGATAGATTTATTTAGCAATTGTAACAAACATTATAAACAAGTGTTAATGAGAATTTTTCTTACCATATCTTACTTAACAAGAAGGATTATTTATAATCAATAATTAGCAATTTAGTTAAAAATAAACTTTACAATGTAGTTTATGAATTTATGGAGAAATTAATTTTAGCTTAAAAACCTCATATTCTTGAGCTTAATTTGGATAATAGCTTTTACTAATTTCTGAAGTTTTTGGCTCTAGGCGACATAAAACAATCATCCCATTATCATTTGGTATTCTTGTAACAGATTCAAGCAGAAACATAAATTTAGTAAGACTCTATAGAAAACGCACAAAATTTGAAATCTTTTGCTTTGGCTAGATTAGGCACAATACTTTATAGTTAAAACAGTATTTTGGAATTTTAAGATGAAGTAAGGGATATTAATAGCACATATTTTCAGCTTAAAAGCTTGATGAAATGCTTAATGAGGATTATAATCAAAACATACCTTAGATAACTGCTACAACTATAAATTAGGATATAACTCTATGCTAAATTATTAACAACAATTTAAATGAATTTCCTGGAATGGACAGAATTAATGAGACTTACGCTTTAACCATTTCAAACACATACGAGCTTGATGAAAGTGTAATAAAATTATAAATATACTTATGTTATTGTATAAATCATTAACATCCATTTTATTGGAAATTCCTTGTCTCATTATATGCTTTCTTTAAACAGTTTATATCATCGTCTCTATGTTAAAACTGTGATCATTAATAGCTTTGATTGAATTAATGTAGCTTTGAAATTTGTCCATAATTATTCTTTAAGCAGTACTTATATCAATTTTTAGTAAAGAGGCATTGTCTTTATTTAAAAGCAGAGACAAAATTATTGCTGATGCCAAATATTCATCGTCAAATAAACTTAGCATGCATTAAACGTAAATATATTAGTTTATTTCTTGCAAATTCAAAGTCCCTATGTCATTTTTAGAGATAATATCTTATGTTAATTATTTTTATCTTTTCTTTGAACTTATTTATTATAAATGATTTTTACTATTTATTTTATCAATAGAGCCTTAGTTTCTCTAATTTTAGATGTTAAGTTTTTCTTGAATAATTTAAAATAGTTCCAAAGATCTTCCTTACACGATGAAGTATTATTATAATTTTTTTAACATAAATTTATAAGAATGATTTAATAATATATGATATATTTATTATTTTATTTTATTAATATTCAATCAATTCAAAAACATTCTAGGAGTTAATAAAAGATTCTCGATTAAAATTGTTCCTTATTACACTTTTGGTATAAAAATAAAATCATATTTTATAGAATTGTATTTTACAATGGACATAAAATATTTATTAAAAACATATTTTTGATTTTGAATGACTCTAATATTGGAAAGAATAATTTTCTAAAAAGAATGAAATTTGACTTAACTAAGTGAGTATAATTAGTAAGCAAGAGAATAAAATTAAGAAAATAATTTTTTACCAATCTATTTCATATACTTGTAGAATAAAATAAAAAAATTTATTATATAATTATTTACTGAATCATTCAAAGTTTAAAATAAGATTAAAATTACTATATTAACTATTATAAAATTGAAATACATATCACATTTTCCTTAACAAATATCATAATTTATTCTTTGGGAAGAAAATTATCCACCCACTTTAAAAATTAATATTATTTTATAATAGATTAATTTAAGAATTATAGCTTGATTATTTTCTATAAACTTCAAATGAGTATAAAAATAAGTAATCAGTAGCAAATTACTTGTTAAAATTAAAAATTACATAACTAAGTCCATTTCAAAGTATATCAATAGTCAATTTATTCTCAAAATACGTTATTCGTAAAAACAAACATAGATAACAAAACCAAATATTCCATATAACACTGCTCTGACTATGTCGAAATTTAAGTTTTGCTGGTAATTCACAATATATTCTGCAACCATATTATATGTAATTTCAATATTCTTATTAATATAAAAATTATATATATAATATGTTATACCGAGAACAACAATCAAAACCCATTTATAATTTTTAATTATTCATTCTTTTGCATGCTGGTTAAAAAATTCCTTGCCAAGTTTCTAGATTACTTTCAATTTGACTCACTTCAGCAGCTTCAATATACATGGTTAAATTATGTTTAGATCTAGCCAAATTCTATATGACTTTCGAAAATTATTCTTTTTTGGCAGTTTAATAAGGTCTTATCCACACATTCTGGTTCAGGAAGCTACTTTTGGCACCCTAGGAATCTTTTTAGATTTAGCGCTAATTCTATATGGATTTTTATCATCCTGATTTTATGTCTTTGTGGATTTGGGAAGTAGACTGCTTTGTACTGGAAGAAGTAAAATTTTCATTCGGCATGGGAGTCGATGATTCTTAAAATAAATTAATGAGAAATATTTAATTGATTATATTTTATTGAATGCTAAATATGTAAATATATATATATATATTATTACTACATAAATGGTATCATAAATTAACAATTTTAATAATTTTTTTTTATTAAATTTTATTTATTTTGCTAATTAGAAAGCTCCCTTTAAATCTAAAAAGAAGTGGCTCACATAATTCATAGCATTTTTATTTTTTTATTAGCTTTTACTTTTAAAATTAATTAAAAAATACTTTTCTTCCTGATAATAACTGGTGTTATTCAATATTACATAATGAAATTAAGTGGTTCTAGTTTAGCAAATATGAAATTTAATAATGACTTTACTTATTTTGGGGTTTTAAAATAGATAATTGTGTTCTATTCATCATTCTAGCCATGAAGAACTGTCCATAATTCACTAAAACTTATCTTATATTACGTTATGGGTTTGGAGGGAGCTACTACCCAATTGCATTTATAAACTTCAATTCTATAAATGATGATATTTATATTTTTAATTTTTATTTTATAGTCTAATTTTTAATTTTTGTTAATAAATTCATTCATTAAGCAATCTTATTTTCATATAAATACATTTCATTTGTTGATTATAATAAGAATTAATATAATACAATTATCATTAGGATTTAAATTAAACTCTTAATCAGCAGCAACAATTTGATGTTCATAGGGATCTTAGTCTTGTTATAACTACTGAATAACTAAATCATTGTTCTACTACTAGTCATGGTTTTGTTGATCTATTTAGTTTTCTTCAGCATTCAAATAAATAAAAAATTTATTTGTTTAAATTGCAATAATTAAAATAAATCAAAGTAATAGAGATTAGATAAAATATTTAATGCATTAAAATTGCATATTAATGAATATATAATTAATAAATTGTAAGTATTTTATACAATTATTATTGTGATTAGGAGGCTTTAATTCTTCGATGATATCCTCTACAAATACCTCAAAGTCTTTGAGCAAGTTTCTAGTTTTCCTCTAAATACTGGTTTTCCTATGTGGACGTATAAGCTTCAGTAATTCTTCATGCAAATCCTGAAACCTGTAATAAGATAAACATTAACTTCAACTTACCTGTGAATCAATCTAAAATATTTATTTTATTAAGTTAATTAACAGTGTCTTAGTAAAAACTTTATTTAGCAATAAATAAGCAAAATAAATTTACCATTTTTTTATGCATTAAAATAATTGTTATTGAATGTTGAGTTCTTTTTTATTATGTTTATCTTCATTTGCTGCTAACCTGGAACTTTTAAATTTTGTGTATGAAATGCATTAAATAAACAAAAATTAGGGTTCTGTTTTATATTTTCCAATTAATAATTATAAGTATATTTGCAAATCTTACCCCAAAATTTAGCTATATCTTGATTTTAATAGAATATTATTTGACTTGAGCAAGATTTGATCTCTTAAATATTGTATCTGTGTCGAATATTTCCATTATCTATCTATCAACATCAATGCAAAAGTATTTAATTATATAGATGTTGTGATTTTCATTGAAAAGTTTTGATAATTCTCCTTGAACCCTCTGGACTTAATATTTGCAAAGTTAATCAACCATGATAAAAAATTATTTAAAATATCTATATAAAAAATTTAAAGCAATAGTTTGCTAGATAAAATGCATAAAATATTAAAGAAAACTGATTATTTTACACCCTTATACAACAATAAATTTTATTAATAAACTATATTAAATTTAAATAGAATTATTATATTTTTGAATATTCAAAATGATTAAAAAGTCTTTAGCAATTTATAATTTATAATTAGTATTTTTAAATCAGCAGTATAACCGTATCGATTTAAAACCTATGTAAAATGTCAGCTCATGTTTTTTGTAATATATAATTAATATTGAATAAATAAATATATACAAATAAATTGAAAATGCTTCTCATAGACAATTAATGTTGTCAATAAATATTGATAAAATAATGCAAATGATTATTATAATAATAATAAGTAAATTAATCATATTTATATTAGTTTTTGTTTATTAGTATCTATAAAAAATTTATATAAAAATGTCTCACATAAAAAGTATATGAGTAAATAATTTATTAATCTCCAATTTACTTATACTAGCACAAGCCTAATGCATACACTTTGTTCTTATTTATTTAGTCATTAATTATATTCTTTATATATATATATCTTAGTCTGGAAGATACTGAATTGCCTATTTCTTGATTTTTGGCTTACAATCATTAATTTCTACATATCAATTAAATGGAAAATTGATCTAGCTGCATAATCAATTATATGTGGTTTGATGGAAGGATTTGTTTTAAGTAATCATTGTCACATAACTTTAATTAATTAAGTTTAATATATTTAAGGAAGCAAAAAAATTGAAGATTGAATAAAATAGGAGGAGAATCGCAAGCATACACTCTTATCATGTCATTATTTAACTAGCAATCTT
>ARYC01015860.1:0-10954 GCA_000711775.1 Oxytricha trifallax
CTCATATAGATCTTTATTGTAAAATTTATTTGGAATTAAAATTTTTAAAATGAATAATAAGAACTAATTATCTGTAATGACTTTTTTTAATTTGGAAAGTAATACTGATATGGTAGGCATTGAATTACTAATTTTAATTTTAAACGATTAATTTTTTTTTAAAAAAAAATTATATATAGTTGAAATTATAGTCTAAGAATTTTTTAAAAAATTTAAATTAATAATCCTAAAATACAAAGATGATATTGAGTTGATCAGTTCTAAAGATTATGTATCTTCCTATAACTTGATTACACTTTAAACAGGAAAAATATAAAGAAGATTGAGATAAAAGTAAACTTAATTCATATTGATATTGAGTGATGAAAACGCAAATAATGTCCAAGCTTACAAGTATTATCTGAAACCAGTTAAGCATTAAACTCCTGTAAATATATAATCTATAAAAATGCTTTTATCATTTCATTAAAAATGTATTAGAATATTTAGGGATAAAGTTCATTTTTTCTTAGAAAATTTGCAGCTTCCAGCTACAAATTATTAAATGTACATTAGTGCGAAGTTTACAGTACTTATATGAAAAATTAATTTTTATAAATTTCTAAAAAACTTTATCATTAAAATGAAGAATTTTTACTTATTTAAACATCATTAATCCTCTTTTATTGATAAAGAGTAGAATATTCTCATAAAAATTTCAATAATTTATTACTAATTAAAAATCTAGCTTTTATAATTTATAATATTTCATTAAACAAGGGAAAGGTTCTAAAACATAAAATTAATTAATAAGATAAGCTGCTTAATATATATGAAAGAAATAGAAGAAGACTTATAATTTTATTTCCTATTTTCTTTAAAAAAATTATTTTTATAATGTTATGAAAGGGAAATTGCATCCCCTATATTTAAATTAATGTACTATAGTGTTCAAAAGTTCATAATAAAAATGTAAATGGAAATTAGAAATTTAATTGCCTCTTTAACTTCCCTTATTACATTTATTTTATTTATTTTGAAAAGAAATGTTTTAAATTTAATGCAAAATATTTATAAAAATCGTTTTTAATATAATTATAAATACATGGCATTTTATTAGAAATAATTCATAATAAATTTGTAATCTAATCTATTTTATATATATTACTACGATTGCGAATTCTAATAAATTTCTTGCAAGAAAAATTACTATATTGCAGCAATAAATTTATATAATTTTAAATCACAAATTAATACAATTGATCCGATTGATATTGATTAAGAATTCTAATTCGAAAGAAACATTAATATTAAGCTTATCTTATTTATAATAAATTTATTAATATTTTGAAGATTTTTGAACCAAGTGATGAAGAAATTTACTTTAAAATGGTAAGAGAATTTCAATTTGATACCCTTGGTCATTAAAATTAAATTCTTCATGCTAAAAAGAATATGAAATATCTAAGACTATTACCTTGTCATGATTTAAACTCCAAAACCCCTTAATTAAATGTTTTAGTCATCTAATTTTATTGTATAGTTGGTGACCTATTAAGGTTTAGAGAATTATGGAAAAATTTTAAATATAATATAAAATTAGCAAAATTAAGGGAATATTTATGATTAGAATTATTTATGTGAGCTATATCATTTTAGGTAAGGAACAAGTGTTATTAAAAACTAGTCTAACAAGTACTAAATTATGCAGTCATTGCAATAATATTACAAGAATGCCTCAACAATTAAAAAAGTTAAAAATTTTCAAAAAGTTTTCTAACCCTCTTAATTACTTATAAATTATTATTTTTACTTTTTGAGATGTTTTATGTCCCTCATTTTTTACAAATAATATATCGATAGGAAAATAATAATTTTTCAAAATTTTCTTTATGAATGTCTTGAAATTATTGTAAAATTATATTAATAAATTCTTATTGACTAATTCTATACAATTTTATTTTTTTTACAAGTATTTTAAACAGTAATCATTTTCTATTGATATATACATCGATAAAATATTATAATAAATTATGAAAATTTATCTTGATTTAAATATTTACAATAATATAATTATCTTTATATAAATATGAATGTAATTTAAAAATCATATTATTACTTTTAAGAATATGGTAGATTTATTTTAAATCAGATATTATAAGAAATATTGTTTATTTAATATTTTAAATTACATTCATATTTATATAAAGATAATTATATTATTGTAAATATTTAAATCAAGATAAATTTTCATAATTTATTATAATATTTTATCGATGTATATATCAATAGAAAATGATTACTGTTTAAAATACTTGTAAAAAAAATAAAATTGTATAGAATTAGTCAATAAGAATTTATTAATATAATTTTACAATAATTTCAAGACATTCATAAAGAAAATTTTGAAAAATTATTATTTTCCTATCGATATATTATTTGTAAAAAATGAGGGACATAAAACATCTCAAAAAGTAAAAATAATAATTTATAAGTAATTAAGAGGGTTAGAAAACTTTTTGAAAATTTTTAATTAATCTTTTCTATATATGAAATATTGTCATAAGATGAAGATGTCATGAAGGAGATCGATTGAAGCTAAGATTTAACGTTTTTCATATAAGATAGAGTGTTTATGGAGTTAGGGATAGTTGGTGGTGTAGAAGTGAAGGGCAGATGTCGATCACATTTTGTTCTAACCGCAGAAACCCCATTCCTCATCGGCTCTCCTCAACCTATAAATAACATATTTATATGAATCTTTGTTGAAATGGTGAAACTATAATTTATCAATTAATATTTTGTTATATTAATTATATTATTTTATTGAACTCATTAAAGGTGTCGACATTTTCGAATATTTGTCAGATGATCCTTCATATAATAATAGATCTTATAAGAAAATTTTGAAAAAATCTCTTTATAAACAAGATATTAACTTTATTTATAAATTTTTTAAAAAAATAATATTAACAAACTAGTTATTAAGAACAGTATCTCTTGATTGTTATAAGTTCTTTAATTACTTTGTTTAGATTAATAATTTAGAGCATTTCTAGTTTAGTACGTTATATCTTACCTAAAAATATCAGTTAGTTTTTCGAGCAATTATAAATGTTGTAAATTTTATTTATAAAAAAATATGAAAATAAGAGAGAAAGAAAAATAAATCATAGTTTTTTAATAATTATTCATTGGTTACAAAAATTACTTAAATTTCTTTAAACATAATCATGGATGAAACTGCTACAGCACCGAGACCAATTTTAAACAGTCTCTAAGCTTCATCGTTTTCTGATACCTCACTAATACTCAGTAAAAATGCACTTAAATACTGAGATGTAACTAAGAATGCTGCTGATATCTTTTTACTTTAGTAAAATGAAGCCAAAAAACCTGCACGAAAAATCAGAGCAATCACCTCAATTCCCCTCTGCCATTTTGGGAATTCTCAGGGGGACTACTAAATAAGCTAGTGTGGTTTTTTTTTACACTATTAGAACTATACAAAGTTGAAGAGAAATACTTTGATCTTTGCAAAACAGTAAGATTTCGACGACCTCAACACTATAGATATACTTGAGAATAAAAAGATTCTTAAGGGACTGAAATTCTGTGTTTGTGATAGAAATTTGAATATTCCATAAAAAACTAAAAAATTCTAGAACTCAAGCCATCACAGATTTGGTATTGTTCTTGTTTAAAAATCATATAATACTTGCATAATAATTCTTGCATTTATTTTTCTTTCTCTCTAATTTTCAAAAAATTCTTAAAGATAAAAAATTTGGATAAAAAGTTTATATTGATAAATTACAAAAGAATAGGAAAAATAGTTTCAAAATAAATAATAACAGTGATTAAATTGAAAAGCTAAGCAAGTTTATTTAATTATACTTAAATTGTTAAATAATGGGTAAAAAATATTGATTAATAAATAATTGAATACTAACTGTACTTTATTTAATTTTGTGAAATTAATTTAAACTTATTTTCCTAAACAGATCTTTATTAGCTAACACCTATTATGTTTAATATTATAAGTGATAGACTAAGTTTGTTGAAAAAGTTCACATTAATTTGTGTTTCATCCTAATATGTAATATATAAATAAAAGAATGAAATCAATAGAGATAAGGGAGTTGTTTAATATAAATAAAAAATATCTGGTTTATTAATAAAATATGTTTCTGTTGAATTAATATAAGATTTTATATTATATTTATTAGAATCAATTGCAAAATTGGTGATTATAATATATTCATCAAAGAGTCGATTATTCATTGTGCCTCTAATAATAACAAGATAATTAACTAAAGAAGAACTTAATAATCAAGCATCACTGCCATAATATGTGAAAGCTGTGTATTAGTCCACCTTCCCTTATTGATTAGTTGAACTTGGGCTTGGCTAGCAGTCTCGAGGGTGCGTGTCATCTCTTGAGCCCAGGGATGAGAGTCCTCAGCATACTACGGTATGGAGATGAAACAATGTTGAAACAAAGAAGTGCTCTCACTCAACAGTAACTCCATTACACACATGAACATCACAAGGCTGCCAAAGAGTACCATTGGCATGATAAAATCCAGCAAACATGCAACAATATTTAGCAAGACAGACAATACGTGTGATTCTTTGGGCTCAAAGGAGCTTGTTCGAGCATATGTCGAGCTGCGCTTAGTGCTTTATGAGAGAGAGGAGCATGGTGTAGCAACTCCATTCGCGCTGAGACTGATATTGTAAGCGCAAGGATTAAAATAGTGGTAGCTATAGAATGTGGTGCTTATTCGCTGCTTCCTAAACATTAATCATCTTCGACACTTTTGCCATCTGATCATGTTCTCCTGGCTCATAAGTAATATAGGTGCTCTCAAATGCCAGAGTGAATGGAAACTCCATTAGTTGAGGCGCCCACTAGCACAGGTCGCACACCATAACTTCATTAGGATCCTTTTGCCTCCCTATTTGTAAATCTTTTGCTTGAAAATTGAAATCCTCTGGAAAGAATAAGAATCCACCAAGGCATTCGACACTATTATATAAAGGAAAGTACTAAAATAAGAAAGGAAAGAGTTAACAGGCGCGAACTATTGACAGGCTGAGCAGAATTAATTGGAGTGAAAACTTAGTCTTAGACAAAAGATATGCATAATTATCACCTGGGTACTCCAACGCCATATTGGGAAACAGTGATGTTTGATTATTTCAGCTCCCCGAGGAGATGTCTGAGTCGGAAGTTCCACCGTCGTGAGATAGAAGGAGTGCTTCGAGTGGTGCCCCTAGTTGGCCACTAATCTATCGTTTATCCCAACTTTCGACTGCAAAACCTAAAGTCAAAAAAATCTAAAAGCCTAATGTCTAAACAAGCTGTTAAGATTGGCCAATATTGGGGAGATTACTCAAAACCAGACATGAAACCATTCCCAACATAAGGAGGCTCAAGAAGCTTAGGAATAGTAACGGAAAGATGGCGCTCTAAACCTGGTACAAGAGATTCAGAAATGGGAAGTGCAATGAAAATTCCTAGAACAAGACCTGATGCAGACTTATTCTCCCACTCAGCGCTAAATACTACTCTTATAGAAACCCATTATAAGAAGCACGCACAGGGAATGTAAAACAGCCAGTACAGCTACTATTATTCTAAGGCAATCAATGTGCACTTCAGGCATCATGTGAATGAATAAGCAGTCTTACAAAGACTAAGATTGAGAAAAGGACATCAGACAAGGCGTAAGGATGGGGAATGACATGAAAGAAGACGATCTTCAAGAATGCCTGAATGATGATAATTATGATGCTTAAGCCTAGATTAGAGTCAGAGCTATTGCTGATTATTACACAGATTATATCAATAATAATGTTTTTGTTTCTAATATCCTTGCATTTTTAGATAATTTACCTTCTCCCTAAATTTTACAAGCTTTTATATACTTAAATTTATGATTAATTTTAGATTCCCCATTTAATCAGATATTCAAATAAAATTTATTTTATAGAAGAAGGAGAAGGGTAATCCCTCTTGTTTAACACAAATCTTATTTTGCCTTTATATTCAAATCTTGCTTCGAACCAGTGCACCTTACATTTCTTAAATATTGAGGAGAGTCCAAACATAAATAGCCTTTTTTAAGTATATTAGCAGATGAAATGGGACTAAAAAAATAGTCAGATTTATTAATGAGTGTCTCATTCATATTTGAATTATGAGATAAGTATATAAGGAGCTAAACGCTTTACTTTGGATTAAATTGTTGCAATAAAGTTAAGTTCAGTTCTTATATAATCAAATTCAGAAGTTGTATATAAGAAGTCCTCTCATCCATAGAAACTTTTTGAAAAATAAGTAACAGATTGTATTTTTTGGAATCGCTTTCATTGAGATCCCCAACATATATCAAATTCCTATAAATAAAAGCTCATTTAAACCTCATTTAGGGGTTTTATGATTATTAATCTTATAAAAACTGTGATTGGTATGATAGCATTAGAGAATATTTCCCCTTAGATATAGTCAATATTGAAAAGATGAGAATTAGATAAGTGAAATTATCGTTTAAAAAATTTTTTTTTGAGATTTTTAAATATATTTTCCGATTTAATTATTCTTTTAATTTTTCTCCAAGGCCAGGCTGGCTAGCTCTCTTCAATCATATATATTTTATTTAATTATATTATTGCTAATAATTTTATCATTATTAAAGTTCAAATTTAATATGTTTTATTCTCAAATTTAATAGCTTTCCTTTATTATTTAACCTCGAAGATTGTTATTATTAGAATTTTAATATGCTCAAACTTATTAAACAAGGGAATATACATTTTAATAAAAAGAAATTTATTTTATTCAAAATTAATTAATGAAAAATAAAAAAAAACATTTAGAAGTTTCAGAGATATTACTTACATCAATTAATTTTATGAATTTAGATGTAATTTTAGAAGAAAATCCTATTAATTTTGAAATTGATAGAGTTTACAATCTAAAAACATAAAAAATAAAATGATTAATGCATTATTTAAAATGATGATGATTAATGAGTAAACTCAAATTAAATATTTATCAATTCACTGTTTAATACTAAAATGAAACCATCAATCTTAGTCGTGACGTAGACGTATCTGAATTGAGTTGACATGGCAATCAATGACGTGGCAAGTCGTAAACTAGAAAAACTCCAAAAAACCACCTCGCCACCCATTCCACTTCTCCCTGTACCGAGATGCATACGAAATAAGAGCTTAGTTTAGCCTAGCAGAATCCCCGCAGAGTTTGAAGAGGTCTATTTCTGTAAATATTTAAAGGGGAGTCTGGAGAAAACTCTTACCAGGTTCCACCGCTGCTGAGATAGTAGTCTCTGTCCTTTCGCTGTGGTAGCCTCATTAACCTGACCTGGTGTAGGAGGAAAATCATTTTCGTAAGCTTCTATGGTTCTCATCTTCTCACTTTTGAAGGTTGAGCACCACCCTTCATACTGCTCCCTATTACCTAAAAAGCTGAACTCACGCCAGGTAGCTCATCTAATGCAGGGAAATCCTTAGCGTGCAGTCAACTCGAGGAGTCTAGGATCTGACAAATTGAACCTCGCGACTGGCCCCTAATGCGGTGAACCCAGCAACCCCCTTCTAGCCCTTTTTTAGTAGAAAGCTTTTTTTTAGAAAATCTCCAGACTCGGGCCCCTGTGGGTTACCCTATCCTTATAACTTTCTAATTTAATTATATAAATAATTTATTTAAAATAAATATTCAATGAGTTTAACAAATATATAAATGTCACTATTATTGAGGACAAGAATCAAAACCCCAAAACCTCTTAATGAGTTTTATATGTGTTTTGATTGATGAGGGTAATGTTGGGGATTAGGGTTTGTTTGTGTTAGGAAGCATCATTTTCAGTCTATTTATGAAATTATGAAAGTTTTATATGATCAATTTTTTTATTCTCAACTTATGTCATATCATTATTATAAGTATGTTATAGCATTTTTAAATGAAAATGATAAGATTGAGCGACATTAATTTCTATTTTACATTTTTTTCATAAGTTTTTACTTTTACTCATCATTTTTATGAAATTTGATGATTGCATCTTTTTAAAAAATTGCCATTTATACACAAATATTTTTTAAGTTTTTATTAAAAATTATTTTAAAAATCAATTCAAAACTTTTATTTCTTATGGCTAGCGTTCTTTATTATCATATTTTCATCCAATACAAAAAAGTTTGGCAACATAAGTAAAATTGAAATGAAAAATATGCATAAAATGAGTCATTTTAAGGTGTTTGGTAGATTTAATTTTTTCATGTTTTAGTTTAAGACTTGTTATAAATGGAGATCAATCTAAAATTTTGTATTTCTAATGTCATTTATATTTTAGACACATATTAAATATGGTCAACTTATAGGAGATCAACCTGATAAAGATACGTGGAGAAAGTATGCAAAAACTGTAACAAGTTTTAAAGATGGATTTACATTTTAACCTATTAAATTCCATTAAAATAGTACTAAGTTTGTTAAAAATTAATTAGTACCGGTACAAAATTAGTTTAATTTTAATTGATACCAATTTAATAGTACCAAAACTTAATTAGTACCAAGTTTTAATCTAATGAGATTTTAATGGAAAAGTTCCAATCTGGTTCAAAACCTAAATGGTACCAGTACCAACCTCAATTTTATCTAAGTTGGTACCAAAATATCTAAAAAAAATGGAGTCCATAAGAATCATAAGATGATGTTTTCATAAATTTAAGCTTTTTATATTAACTAACTAGACTGAAAAATTAATGTACTTTCCTTTAAATTCTTTAAGTGAAATGATTTCTACATTACATATATAGATGTAGTGATGATAAAAAATATAATATTAAAGATCTCAACCATGAAAATAAAAAATTAAATTGAATCTAACAACAAAAATGAAGCAAATCAAAAAGAAACCCTAATCCCAAACATTACCATCATCAATCAAAGCATATAAAACTCATTAAGTGGTTTTGGGGTTTTGATTGTTGGAGCCTGGATGAATATATATTAATTTAATTATTTAATTATTTATATTAACATCCACCCAAAAAATATAGAGCAAGAGATCAAGCACTTAATATTTTTTATTTATTTTATATTTCTATTTAATTTAAATAAATTTATATTATTAATAATACCATAAAATTTTTATTCCTTAGATGAACTTAGAAATTAACTTTAACATTCACAACTACAATTTCCTTGATAATTGTAATTAATCTTTTAGATTGAATTAATTTACTTAAAATTTAAATTATTGATCATATAATATAAGAATACTATTGAAAAGACAAAATTGCATTTTATTAAAAATTGTATATATAAAATTTTACTTCAAAAATAATTAATGAATATTTTATATTTTTTCAATGATTTTTAAAACTAAAAAATCAAAGTTTAATATAGATTAAAAGTAAGATTATTTAATATTATAAAATTATTCTTTGGAATTAAAAAAAATTTCGTTGTAGTAAATTATATTATATAAGGGTGTTATAATTATTATTCTAATATTTTTTATATAAATTCAATTTATGAAAATGAATTAACTATTAAAATATTTAAATATTAAGTCTTTGAAGTCTCCAAATATAAATTTATTCTAAATTGATATTTAATCAATTGAAAACCCAGCATTTATTTTATTGACTTTACTATTAAAAACATTTATAATTTACCTCAGAAATAGCAAGATATATTCTATTTTAGCTAACCTTATAAAAATATTTAGAAGGGCCCCACTCTCTTTGCCGAATAATATACTCACTATAACTTTAACAACATAATTCATTTTAATTTGAGCATTGAGCTATCTAAGCAAGGAAAAATTAATTAATTGTTTTGACCTCATTTTTAAAACATAACTGGATGGAGTTAATAATTAATAAATATAAATTTAATATACTTAATCGATTATATTGAAGAAATATTTAATTATTTTTGATTATTTCTAAACAATTCCCAATAATTTAGGATTAGATAATAGTTTAAAAATATAAATATATTCAATAAATTTAAGGTTTTCATTATTTTGAAATAATATGGCAATTTTGTTTAAATTTAATTTCAAAATAGAAATATTAAATCATTAATTCTTGACTCATTGATTTTTCCTTTTTAGTAAACGCACAGAACACCTAAACCTGGCTTAAAGTGAAGCAATTGAATCCTATTCCTAAAGCCAAATACATCCTCTTCCTTTGATTAGCAGCTATTATGACAAGGATTCTATTCTTCACTTAATTTTATTTATATAACTTATTAATTATTTTTAACTTCTAAGGCATGATCTGATTCATCTCCCAGTGAATTAGCAACAGAAATAGCGTTGTCTGCTTCTTCAAGAACAATTTAGAATTGATTTTCATTTAATCGTCCTAAGTCTAGGAGTATGTTATAAAACCCAATTAATTAAATAGAGTCAAGATTTTAAGAAAATTTTATTCAGAACTATTTGAATTTTACTTAGATCAAATTAATAATAACTGTAAGCAACTAAATATAATCTATTCTCAAATTATTATTTACTAAAAATATATATTAATTCTAAAATGCTTAAAATTACAGTAATTATGTAATTTTTCCCTTCAAATTAAAATCTAAATTTAATTTTACCAAAAAAGTTTACTCAAGCATTTTTAATCTGGGAACTGACTAGCTTAATACAGGAACCTACTTCAGATTTTCATCCAACTTTTTTAATCCTTCTTAAATATGTCAATTTTATTTTCTACAATTAATTTCAAATAATTTTATCAGTTTTAAGTTTTTAGAGTAACAAACAATATTAATATTGCATAACTGAATTTTTCTTTAAAAATTATTGCATAAAGATTTATTATATATTTTAAGTAATTAAAATTAAGGAATATATAAAATATGCTTAAGTGCAAGATCGAGCTATTTTAGAGATCTATAACTCACAGCAATTAGCCTTTAGCT
>ARYC01015862.1:0-14475 GCA_000711775.1 Oxytricha trifallax
CTACAATAATAGACAATGAGACCTCACAGTTGCAGGAGATTTATGGAGCAGTCTTGCAATAGATGTATAATTCAGAATTGGCTAGAGTTATTCACTATATTTATCACATCCATAACGCAACTTAAACAATAAATCTATATACTCGCTGTTATAAACTGACCCCCAACCTCGCATTTACTCACTTAAAATACTAATATTTAAACATTAAACCCCTACATAAACCCTATTAAAACCCTAATAAAGTATGCCTTAATAGTCTACTTTTATCTATCAAAAACTCAATCAAACTACTTAAAGGGTTTTGGGGTTTTGAATGTAGATTGGTATACAGGAAGGAGAAATGCTATAAAAACCTTTTCTAAAAACACTCCTATAATTATTACATTAAAACCCTAATTCACTTCATAGATCATTTAAAAATTAATAATGAATGACTTATTATCAAACTTTTATCAATAAAATTCAATCAAAACATTTAAGGTGTTTTGATTGCATTTGCTTATGAGCCACCCTCTGCTGAAATTCTTGATAGAAAACCATTTACAAGAGATGACATACTTATCAATCCAGTTATGTTAAGAAATATCATTGGTCAAGGACTCTTAGTTAATTTGCAATATATCAAACAAAAATAATTAAAGATTTATTTTTGAGAAAAATAATAATAATAGTAACATTTATAATTAAACTCTTATAGGGAACTATTTTACTTGTCATGTTACTTGCTGGAAATTCCATTTTTAGATTTGAATATGACGACGATATAAGTTTCTATTATGATGTTGATGGTGTTGAAATGATGAACTTTTAAGAAATGCCTATAATTTATCATTTCTTCTTAAAAAATGAAGATTATAAGGAAATTAAATATTTGTTAGAACTATTTTAAGATTAAGCACTACACCCTAATCTTCCACACTTTCATCTTAATGCAAATCTTCAATCAAATCAATTGCAGAAAATAATTGTTTTTATAGTAATAATTCTAAAAATTAGGTGAGTTCGATTACAATGCCTTGAAGAATTTCTTTAAATCTCCACTCTTTATTCTCATAATCTCTTTGGCAATTGTTATTCAATGCCTACTCGTTTAATTTGGTGGAAGAGTTATGACAACTGTCCCACTAACAATTTATTAACAATTGGTGTGCAATAATTATATTAAAAATTAGTATATAATGAAATGAGTGTAATTTTACATTTATTATACGTTTTTATGTGCTTTGGAATTGGGTTCTTCTAATTGTTCTAAAATGCCATAGTCAAGGTTGTGTTACCAATAAGATGGTTCGTAAGCCATTAAGAGATGAAGTAACCTGTTAGAGACGAGTTACAGTAACTTTTATATAAATTTTTATATAATGAAAGAACTCTAAAAATAATGAATTTAAAATAAATTAAGATTCAATTTTATTTAAAATAAAACTTTTATGAACCTAAATACCTGGATAAAATTGCAAGTTTTCACAGAGAATCATGGAAGCTTAACTAGCATTCAATGATAGAAGTGAAAATAGAAGCGGTTTTTACATTTAATTATTATTTTAAACTTCAAAAATTAATTTCCTTGAATTTTTCTAGAATTATTTATTAAATAAGAATTTGGTTTAAGAAATTATATACATTAATATTTCGATAAACGATATAAATAATTTAGTATTTTTAATACTAAAAAAAAATAATGAAATATAATTTCATGACTAATTAACAAAATTATGATATTATATAACAGTTTTTCAATTAATTTTCTATTGAAAAATAAATAAAAAGAATTGTAAAACTTTTGTTTTTTATCTTCAATTTATCCTTGATAACTTTAAACATTCCCTAATTTGCAATTTCCTCAATAAATTTGCCCTCTTCATCAGCATTTAACAACAAAAAATAGTACATTTTTATTTTTACAAATAATTTAGATTTAAAATGAAAAGTTTGGTATAAATTAATAATAAGCATTTGGTTGTTTAGCTAATCCACCACAGATTTCTCTGAATTGCTAGCCCTCCATGCACACATATTCATGAAAATTATTTGTCATAATTTATATTTTCAAATTATTGATATTAAAATTAATGTTTGGACTTAATTTAATATTAAGAATATAAACTATAATTAAATTATAATTAATTTAAATATTTGTAAAATTAAATTCTCTAAATCAAGCTTATTAAATTTAGAAATATGTTTTTTTCTAGACTTTCTCGTAATATAAAAAGTAATTTTTATATGCAAAGTATAATACTAATTTTGAATTAGAAAATTGTAATAATATTTTCAAAATTTTGATGGGAAAAATATATATCGTTTTGTATTATCAAAAAGATTTTATATGATTCTTATAAACAATATTTGTTTTCAATAATTTTATAAATGAGTTGAGAGGTATATTAGGACTCTATATTCATATATTGCTTTGTTAAAAATATATTTAAAATAGTTTATCTTTAAAAAAAATTAGAAATATTAATAATAAAATTTTCTTAAATCTTTCCTGCAATGAGCTATTATTATTTAAGACAAAGATTAAAAATAAAGTTTAAATACTTATAATGGTATATTAATAGAAAAAAATTGTAAATAGATAAAGAAGTTTTTTTCATTATTTGTTTCAAAATATGGAAATTTACATAGATTATTTAATTTATCAATATTACTTTACTCCTAATAATTATAAATTTCTAATGATTCTTCTTCAGCTTCTTCTTTAGTGATAATACCACATTCTTATGCAATTATCTTTGCGAATTGTAAGTTATCTTCAGTAACCATTTTATAATTATATTATTTTTAATGACAATACTCCCCCCCCCTCATAAAAATATAATTCAATGTTCAGATCTCTTATTAAGCGTATTATATTCAATAATTAATTTTAAATTCCACCATTCTAACATTAATGCCAGCTTTAATACATTTACGAACCTCACTAATACTCTCACATCTGAGGAAGTCTCTCAAGGCATAGATACCAACAAGAGTCAAATTTCTCCCTAATACTGATTTATCTTGGTCAGTTTAGAAGTCATTGTTAGCTAATTTTAGAGATTCATACTCCTCAACTAGAAAACCACAAATAAGTTTAAGTATTTATAGTTATATTATTTTAGGTGAGAAGATATAACTAGTATTAATATCTATTTTTGAAATAGAATTATAGTCTGTAAATATCTATACATGAGATTGTGTTTTTTGCTAAAAATATTGTTTGAGGAATTTGTTAGAGATAATTTTGATTTAAATTATTATAAACATAATTCAAAAAGAAATTACGAACAGATATTGAATATTTAAAATATATCTTTTTTTTAGCATCTTATTTCTAAGACTTTTTAACTCAGTTGATTTAATATAGAATAATTGTAAGGCAAATATCAGTAAAATAGATTACCAATCATAATTAGATTAGAATTTTACTCTAGCTTCTATTGATAAATTAATGGTATTATTTTTGATATTGCCATGCGTTTTTAATTTAATTAATTTAATTTTGAAATATTATTTTAATCAAAAGAGATTTAGGCATAATAAAAATCTCTTTCAGTTATTTAATCAAAAATATTACTAAAAACAATATATAAAAATTTTCAAACAAAAAGTTTATATCACAATATGAAATTTTAATGAGTAAATTAAAATAAAATTGCTTTAAGAAATGAAAATAATAGATTTAACGAATTGTACTTTATAGTCGCCAATTATTTTCTAAAATTAGAAAGTTTTTATTATTTTTAAAAAGAGTATATTTCAGTGAAACGGCCAAAAACTAAAAGCTAGAACTGATCTTGATTTGAGACAAAATAACTCCCTAGATAATCAAAACCCCAAAACCCCTTAGTGAGGTTTATAAGTGCTTTGATTTGTAGTGTATAGTTGGGGTCTTATTGGGGTAAGTAGAGAAATTAGGCCAAATTGCAAAATGAGAAATATAAATTAGCGAAATTTAGGTATATTTATGATGATAAATATTTAGATTTATTGCTTAAGCTTAGGTATGGTATGAGTATCAATATAGACTAAGTCATGCCAGTGCTTAATTATGCAGCTATAGCAAAGCTCTAACACAAGAGTGCCTCAACTGTTAGGTATCACTGCCTGCTAGCTGTTTAGCATTTTAGTTCTGGTACTTGAAAGCATCCTGCTAGAAAATAAAAGTTCTCACAGCATCATATTGACAACCTCTGTGACTCTAAGACTTTAAAGTATTGGGCACACTTTCCATTAGACTAGCGAGCTGTGATGTTTCATCGCAAGTTTCCTGACATGCTTTTCTCTCCTTAGACTATAGCCAATATTTATAGAAGAAATGGTATTACTATCAAGACTGTCAATAGAGTGAAGAGAGTGATTGATTTTACAGTGCCATTTTATAGTAATAATTTAAACTATATATATATGATTAAATGCAGAGAGCTATTACTAATAACATCAAGTTCATACACGCTGATGAAGCAGTGTTTACATTCAACACCTTTATTAATAAGTCTTGGTATAAGAAGTATGATAATATAGAAGTCTATGATTAAAAAGTGAAGGTAGTCACCCATACAATTTTAGCTGGTTATAAGTGAAGATTCAGGCCTAGAGAGTTATGTTATTCACCCTCGCTCTATTAAGCGAGAGTAGTATATAGAATTCCTACACAAGCTCAAAGAGAAGTATAGTAACCAAGAGATCATCCTGTTTGTTGATAACCTCTCAGTTCATAAGACTAAAGAGTCTAAAAAAGCTTATGAAGAGCTAAACATAACTCCTGTATACAACGTTCCTTATAGCCCTTAATTTAATGGAATTGAATTCTACTGGAGTTAAATCAAGACTCACTACAAGAAGCTGCTGCTGTATCATCTTATGCATGACTTGCCCATCGATACAGTAGACTTAATTCAAAGCAGCTGTAAGAGAGTGAGCGTAGATAAGACAACAGTCTGTGCGAGAGAGGGAAGAATGAGTGTTTATAAATAAGTTTTAGATTTAAATGAATGAATAAGTTCACATATTAAACTTACCAATAAAAGGGATTAGGATTCTCTTTCTTCTCCTCTTCTTATGGCTTGCTTGGGCCCATACTTATTCTCTTAGTGGCATCTACTGCATCTATGTTCATTTCATCTGGCTTTTAAACATCTTTATAAAGTCTCTTGCTCACTCCAAGAATAGTCTATGACTTTCTCTCTCTGTGAATCTTTGCATTTTCTTTCATTAGAAATATACCAGTTACGGATTTCCCTACAAAGTTATGTGTCAAAGCTTACCAGAGAGGCAGGGATGATTCTTAAGCTCTACGAGTCAGGTCTCGCTTATTAGTATGCTTTGCTTCTTTTAATCTTCAGGAGAAAATAAATAGCGTTTCTTGTGATCTACTTCAATTATTTCTCTGAGGTAACTCTTTCTTAAAGTGCTAAGAACACCAAAGAAGAAGCTCATTTCTGAATTTCTGAAGCTTGTTAGAGAGTTTTTTCTTAGTAGAAAGATAAACTGTCAACTCTTCTTCTTTCATTGCATCCTCGTAGAGATTAGTAACTGAAATCTTTGGGTAAATTGGTATCTCTATCAACTTTATTTCATTGTTTTTGAAGGCTTTCTTCTCATCGCAGAGCATTTTAAGAATGAAATTTTGGTACCTTCCATAGTTGGAAAGAATAAATCCACTATAGTATATGATTAAGTATATGTCACATGCTTACCATGCTGAGTGAGCTATTGATAGAGATCTACCTTGCTTCTAAATCTTTAGATCATTTCTTAAGCTTCAACCCTCTTCATTGCAGTACTTATAGATTACATCCTTGTTCCTTCTCTTCTTATTGAATTTCAAATTTTAATATATAGAGTTCTGGATTCTGCTGTTAAAAATCTTAGTATTAAATATGGGCATCTGGAGAAATCTGGCAGAAGCTGTAACAAACTTCAGAGATGGAGCTCCATTTTTATCAACTTAGTTCCATTAAATTAGTACTAAATTTGTTTAAATTTAATTAGTATTAGTACTAATTTGGTTTAATTTGAATTGGTATCAATTTAATAGTACCAAAACTTAATTAGTACCTAGTTTTAAACTAATGAGGTTTTAAGTTCCAAAATGGTCCAAAACCTAATTGGTACCAGTACCAACCTGAATATTATCAAAGTTGGTACCAAAATTAAAAATATTAAGCATGAAATTAGAAAATTTATAGTTTTAAACTAAGTATAAATATGATCTCTTACACCTCAAAACAATCATTATTGTTGCAGTGCCAACTCCTATACATAGTTGCTATAATTAGAGAGGTTATAAGAGCTTTATAATACAAATTTAAATTTGAAATTAAACATGGCGGCTAAATTAAATCGTAAAGCAATCTCTCTTGGAACTGGATATTCATAGCTAAACTTTGGCTCAACTAAAAAGCCTGAAATTATTTATGTTGAGAGGGAGGTAGAGCTAAGAGCTCTTGAATTTGAAGCAGAGGTTTTTATTATAGAAGTATTAAACCAGAAGGAGTGTACAGAGATATGAGTTTAAACTTAAATTGATTATTTTGGGGAGCTAAAAGAACAGCAACTAATCGAAAAGATAAAAACATATCAATGTGAAGACTGCTAAAATCTTTTCTCAACCGAGCAAAGCTTGAAGAAACACCTGAAAGAGGTACACTCTGGCAAAGCCAAGATCAATTTCAAGCATGAAAAGGTAGATGGAAGGTATTAGTGTACGACATGCATGAAATCATACACTCACTCAGCTAAAGTTAAAAAGCATATGCAAAAGCATCACCTCAGCGAGTTCTTGATTAAATATTAATAGTCTAAAAAACTATTACCAGCTAAAAGAAAATCTAATACTCTTGAAAATAAAGAGAGCAGCAGGAGAAAAACAAGAGGCAAAAGCGATTTGAATCGATTAATCAACCAGTAGGCAATACAATCTCAGCATGCTTCTAAGCGAAAGCTATGAATATACCAGCATTAAATGCAGTCGAACTCAGCACTTGTATTGAAAACTACTTGAATATAAACGTGCCTGCAAAAGCAAAGCTTTTAGTAGTTGATGAGTATGCATACAAGGTCTATCCTTTCAGTTATCTTCTTAAGAACCAACAGTATTAGAACGAGTTTGCTAATGAATACTTGGTTCTTATAGAGGCCTAAAGAAAAGATTGCAAGAATTTGCTTTAGTTAGATGGTGTCATATTAAGCTATGGTTTTATCGCACTAAGACTCAAGAATATTGAAATGACTTTGAGAGACTATCTCTATCATAATCGAAACCCCGATGATTTAAACTATATACTTTCAGATATCATAAAGAATGTCAAGGAGCTGCATGAACTTGGGTATGTTCATAGAGATTTGAAGCCTGAAAATGTAATGCTGAATCTCAGCCCATTAGAAGTAGTTGTAATTGATTTCAATAGAGTTTTAAGATAAGAGATCGTTGCTTTAGCGACGGTAGTTTCTTCACGGTATTACTCAATCAGGGACTCTTCCCGAATTTCATTCACCGCACAAGTAAACGAGAGATAAACTGGACAATCTTGGTTTTCTGTCTTTGGGACGTATTGGCATTGAGGGATGTTGCTAAGGGCGACTTTGGGCACGAGGCTTGAAGTTTCCCTTGGGCCAAAATAGAATTAAGTTAAGGACTGAGTAATATTCATAAAGGATGGGGAGAAAGCTATTTATAAAATTATATCAATTTTCCATTATTCTAAAAAGACGCATCAAATAAATTATGTTCATATCAATATACATGTTAAGATAAAACAGTCACTAATTTGAAATATGTCTTGAGTAGAGTCCTTATTAACTTTAATTATTAATCAATTCGACTTATGCCAATAACGGATGAATTTGTTTTTTTGTTGTTTTCCATACCTTTTCCCTGATTTTATTCTATTTAGCCAGTCAGTGATCAACGTAATTAGCTGGCGGAGGGTAGCTTGCCAGGGTGTGCTGTCGGTGATACGGTTTGCAAATGCTTGGCCTAAGTTTTACTTCCCATCAAATTTTCACTAGATGATCCGCGTTGTGCAGAGAGAGATATCCATTCAGGATAGCTGGTCTACCTCCTTGATGCTAAACAAAATAAAAAGTTTGCTGGTGAAGACTCGTGGTGGAGGAGTCGTTTGGAGTTTAGTTCCCATCTCTAACTAAAGCGGGACCGTTGAAGTGATTAAGTGAGCCACTCAATGATCATCAATATTCTGCAGAAAATCGGTAAGGCGATTATTGAGGAGTTTTCATGAAGATTTTTTTCTAAAACCGGTTTCTGTTGTTTTTTCAATTAAAATTGCACTCAGATGTGAAGACGGCTAATATTGAAGATGATGATGAAGATAATGTTGTTGAAAACGATGAAAAAATTAGTGTTGTAAAATTTTGAAATTCTCTAGAATTTCAATCAAACTCCTAATTATGCTTGATTTTGAGAATATTGGTGATATTGATGCTATTTCCACTGTTATTAGTGATGCTAAACTCCACACTCTCCACAGTCTCCACACTTTTTATTTTTTAAGGAAAATATCCTAAAGATACCCTGAAGATACGCTGAAGATATCTATGAAAAATTTATGAAAAACTTAGAGATCAGCTACAGCATCAACTTGATCACTGCCATAAATAGAAATAAATCAGAAAAGTTGAAGAAAAAAAAATATTTCCATTTTAGATAGTTGATTAATTAATTAAAGTTAGATAAGGATCTACTCAAACATAATTCAAATTAGTGACTGTTTTATCTTAACACATGTATATTGATATGAACATAATTTTATTTGATCTCTTTTTTGAAATGTTTGTTTTTTCACTGTCCGTTACCGCTACCCCTGGCATTTTAACAGTTGATCTGCGGTGTACTGGACAAGGTAATCCACAGAGCCGGTTGTAACGACCGGTTGGGTTGAGAGGAAGCCGGTGTGGCTACGCGTGCATACACCCATGGGTGTTTCTACTGTAAGTTCTCAACCAGGAGCTCCCGCCGAACATTCAGCTCTTGTAATACACTGTCTACCAGAATTACGTCGACCGAAGTTTCGTGATACATGGAGCAAAGTACCGTAAATTTGGTTCAGGTTTCATATTAGTACTGTTGTTTTTTTGGGGTTCGTTCTTATCAAAGCTCTGATGATGATAGCTGCAGCGGCATTTCACGTCCTGATCGTACCATTCGCAGTCTAGGCTGTCCTGACTACGCTGTGACCTATACGACGGTTTAAGCAACAACACTAGGCATAATAGTTCTATACTGGGCAATGAAGATGATCTGCAAGGAATCCTTGAACGAAGGACGTGTCGAATGGTCTAAGACAAGATGAGAATAGCCCAGGGCTGTAAAGAGGTGGTGAGTTGAGACACAGTAGATGGCGTCGGGTTCACCCCTGGCAGCGTGTTGCATTGCCGCCCATCCGTCCCCCAGACACCACTAGTTGGCCTCTCTACTGCTACCCTGCCCGAGTAAGTGGTTCCAGATAAACATTAGATGCTATCCTTGAGCCATTAGAGAGAGCATAGTTCAAAAGATACAATAAAGATAAACAGATAAAATTTGTTTGAATTAATGACACTAATACTCATTTAATATTCATTAAATTCACATAAAACTTGCATTTTGTCTACTAACCCCAATAAGACCCCAATAAGACCCCCAACTATACCCTACAAATCAAAGCACTTATAAACCTCACTAAGGGGTTTTGGGGTTTTGAATATCACTAATTATAGGAGTTATTACACTTTAAGCTAATAATTATTTTTCAATACTTCTTTCAATAGTATTACTAAAATCATAATTTATTTGATAATTATATTTTTGAATTGACTGTGAAATCTGCTGTCGCAAACACGACTGATCTCAAAAGTCTTCTTTCATTTTTTTCAACCATGGCTTTCAAAATATTATTAACTAATTTTCGAAATCTAAATTTAATTTTTTCATACATAATGCTTATTATTTTCAAGTTTTCATTAATTTCCAAAATTTAGATTTTTATTATATAATATCCTATTGCTCCTGGCCTAGTTCCTATTGCTCGCCATTCTTATCAAAGTAGCTTTGGCAAACGCTAATGACGTTCTATAATAAATATAATATAGTAAAATTGTTTTATCAAGATACCTTTATATATTCACAGAATTATGATTATTTAAAATTCTCTAGAGATCCCTTCACATAGATTCTTACCAAATTATCAATAGTAGGGTGTCTGATAGCTACAGTTACTCTTCCATTAACAATCAAAACTCAAACATTTTCATTAAAATTAACTTTTTCAGGGTTCAAGTTAATTTTGATTATAATTTACTTCAATTATAGGTTATGAGAAGTGTGATTCAAAAGATTCAAGTAAGTTTTGTATATATTAATATTTTTTATAAGAAAATTTAATATAATTTAATTAAAAATTTTTATAAACTTGTGTATGATATGTATACCCTCTTTAATTTTATTTTGATGTACTATAAATTTTAATATAATCTAGATAAATAAAGATAAAAGGTTGTGTATAAAAAAAATTACATTTATAAAACTCGAGAAATCTATCAATAAAATATTTATATGCTTAACCAAATTTATAAACTTTAATGTTTTTAAATCTTTTAGAGAATGCATTATTCTCTGTCTTGATTTGTTGGGAATGGTTCATAGGCAACGCCAGTCAAGTATTGACAAATAATTTTTAATTAATTTAAGCTTAGCATTTTTAGGGCATTTTATTTGGTCTTTCAAACTAACTTTGTATATTATTCGTTTATAAAGTTTTTTTTATAAATATAATTATGATGTATGTTAATTTTAATTAAAAGTTTTTACTCCCAATTCTAAATTATATTCCATTACTTAACTTGCAATAATTAATCATACCTTAATCGATAGCGCTTCTCTCAGTTTCTAATATTTTACCACTTAGATCTTCTTCTCCTGGAGAAGTCAAACTGTATAAAACAGCCTCAGCAAGTTTCTCATTATTTGGTAAAGTTCCTAAGTCTGAAGGTTTAAATTGGTAGATAAAAATAATTATATGGTATTTTAGAGGTGGAAATTATAAAAATACATAATTTTTTATATATATTAGACTGTGTCATTGAGGTATAATTCTGCAACTTATATTTAATTTTGAGTTAAAATTCCAGTTTTATCAATTAAAATCTCATAAATGTTTTTAAGTGCGTATAATAATTTCTTTTACGGAACTTTATATCAAAATTATTTATTATATAAAATTAAATATGTTTAGAATTCATTCAGCATGAAAGATAAATTTGTGATCAATATAATGGAAGAATTAATTAATTAAAAAGAACAAACTAAAATTTTAAATTAGAGGATATAATTTACTATAATTCAACATAAGGTTGTTTCATCCATAGTTTTATGATTTTATTTTTTAAAAAAATAAATTATTTCAAATTGGAATTTTTATTAGCTTAATTATACAATATTTTCCTTTTTCTAATTTTACTTTAATTATGAAATAAAAATTGTTAATAGAACTCTAATACTTGAATTATCATTCAATAATAATAAAATAATTAATTTGCTGATCTTTTAAGGGTTTTTAATAATGAGCTCTTATATTTCTCCCAAGTATTCAAAAGCTGCAAGGTTTTTAAGGAAACTACCATCTATAAGCATTTTCTTAACTGAGTTTGCCATTGAAATGGCTACTCCTAAAGGCATTCCTCCTGGTGAAATTAAGACATAAATTGACATTGCAAAGGTGAGTTGATCAAGAAGCTCCTAAGCAAAAGCTATAGTCCAGAGATCCTATTAATAAAGATAATTAACAAATAAAATAAGAACATACCCCATCTTCTTCTGATAAAGTCAAATCTATAATGTTTGATTATTATTTTTATTTTTATTTATTAAAGAAATGCTTGATAATTACGTTTACGGACATTTATCATAACATAAATTGATCTAAAATAACCAAAACATATAATATTAATAGTTTCTTTTGTATTTGTGGTTTCAAGAAGTGACAACAATGAATTTTGTGATAAATGCAACAAATACAAAAATTGAAAAATAGTAAGCTGCATTTGCAAGGCTTTTGCTTGTTTTCTCTAATTTCTCTTCCAAAGGACTCAATTCCTGTTCTTTTTCCTAAACAGCAATTATTTGTTTCTGGGCGATATTAGTATGTTCACCGACTGCACATACAATCGCCAAAGCTTATCCACTTTTTACGATAGATTATGCCAAAATGAAGGGGTTTGGGTTTTAGTCATGAGATTCTTCAGTGAGAAGGGTTTTGGGGGCTAGGACAGTTTAACCAGTGATTTGACTCTCATCACACTATAAGTTGTATCCTTCAACTAAAATCAAAAGCAAAAATAAATATATTAAATTAAAAATTCACATTTATTATAGTGATTAATATAAATCAAATAAAGATATAAAGATAATTGTTCAAATCTAAATAAATTCAATAATAAAATAATGTATAATAATACGCAATGAAATTAATTATGTGTATAGAATAAGTTTGGGGTTTAAATGCAATCTACTGGCACTTAATAAAATAATTTAATTTTTGTAATATAAAAATAATCTAAATAAATTTAAAGATAAATATTAACTATTCATTTTAGTTTGAACAAATATTTAAGCTATACTCAAATATTTAATTGTTAAAAAATTAATAATTATGTTTACATTTAATGATATACCCACTATATATAGAATAACATTATTAAATTCTAGAATGTCAAATGTAAAAATAAATTTATCTTTATTGGAGAAAAATTTATAAATCAAAAGAGAAGATTTATCTTATAAAATTATTGTTAATTATAAAATCTATAATTTGATGATTGCTTTCATTTCGTATAGTTATAAATTAATTTAAAATTATAGTAAGTATTTTTGTTTTTGACTTTCATTTCGGCTTTTAACAAGATCAAATCTCCGACTACCAAATCTGAAATCCCAATTTGCATTTCAGTACGCTCCTCCCCTCTATAAACTACAATCACCTCTTGTATTTCTGCTAAGGTGGCAAGCATAGACAAAGACCTTTAGTTTTTATACTAATTGATTACACTGATCGTAGAAATAGTTAAAGTTGCTGCAATGATGAAGGCTCCATCGATCCATCCATAGTCGTCCTCGAGTATAATGTTAACGGTTAGAGAGATCAAGGCAAGAATGCACAATGTTATAATTGTGGAATTTGCAAAGTTTTCAAAGATTATCTTCCAAATGCTTTTAATCTCTTGACTTTTACTCTTGTTGGATCCAAATCTAAACTTTGAAATAGTAAAATTTAAGGATTATTATCAAGCTATTAATTAGAGTCACTCGTTTCTTTTACTCAAAAGTTTAACATATAAATTAGAATAAGAAGATATATAATATTAGTTCAAACTTAATCTCATGAAATAGATAAATACCTTTAAACCCGATCTTAGATGTCGGCTGCTGTGCCAATCAAAACCCCAAAACCCCTTAATGAGGTTTATAAGTGCTTTGATTTGTAGGGAATTTGTTAGGGGTTGGGGTTATTAATATGTTTTTAATTTGAAATTTATAGGCAATGTATTTAATTTAATCACTCAAAATGCACTTTTGGATCATGTGGGAGAGGTCTGAAGTTTATCTTACTTAACCACAACTCTATCTGCTCTATTGATATGTCTGATCTTGAGTTTGGTTTAATTAATATTGACTCTCCATTTGTTTCATTGATTGAGATACTCTTGTTTTGTCAATAAATTGCCTAATTCTTTGTTTAGCATCCTTCTCGCATCTTGTAGAGTAGTATTCATTGCGAGGCATATCGCACTCTATTATTATTGCTGCTAAAGCCCACACATCCCACTATAAGTCTCCATCTCTCCAGTCTTCTCTTTCTGGATAATAGCCTGTAGTTCCCATTACACTTCCAAGCCTTGATACTTCCACTCTTAAGGCTCTGTTGAAATCAATAATTCTTACTGTTACTGGTGAAAAGTTCAACATTATATTCTCAGGCTTGAGATCTCTGTGAACAAAGCCTAACTTATGAAGCTCTTTGATACCTTGTATAGCTGAGGTTGATATTAATGCAAGCTATCTATGATTTCTTTGATCAGTTATGAAATCTCTGAGTGTCATCTCAAAGAGTGGTAGTCTGAAAGCCACATGATCTTTGGCTAGGAGAACAGCATCTAGCTTTATTAAGTATTTGCACTCTTTAAACTTAGCCTGGGTGAGTACTTAATATTCATTAGTAAACTCCATTTAATATTTATCATCACTAAGGAGATAGTTGAAAGGATATACCTTGTAGGCATACTGATGATCCTTAATAACTTTCTTGTCATAGGAGTCCTCTAGAATTAGGTAGCTTTAGAGAGATGTATCTAAATCAATCTATGCAAGTACTGGAATTTTCTTGTATTATATTTTAATCATGATTTTAGTGACCTCTGATGCTAACAGGTTGCGTGCAATCCTTACATACTCTGATTCGCTTGCCTGTTAAAGCTCAGCAACTTAAAGAGGCT
>ARYC01015864.1:0-10116 GCA_000711775.1 Oxytricha trifallax
ATGAAACATCACAGCCCTCTAGGCTAGAGAGAAATGAGCCCAGTATTTAAGAGTCTTATCATTAATTAGATAGTCAATATGATGCTGCTAAAATTTTCTAGTTCTTTTAGGCTTAGAATTAAGCTCCTATCTCTTTAAATTCAATGCTAATAGACAGTGAGACCTTACAGTTACAGGAGATTTATGAAGTAGCCTTGCTATTGATGTATAATTAAGAATAGGTCTGAGTTGATCACCATATTAATCACATCCATAACGCAACTTAAACAATAAATCTATATACTCACTGTCATATACTGACACCAAACCTCGCATATAATCACTTAAAATAATAATATTTAAACATTAAACCCCTACATAAACCCTATTAAAACCCTAATAAAGAATGCACTAATAGTATACTTTTATCAATCAAAAACTCAATCAAACTACTGAAAGGGTTTTTGTGGTTTGATTGATCATAAGAAAAGGTACAGCATCTCTTCAGAAGATAAGGACAAACAAGGGATCAAGATAAGTGAGAGCTGGTTATCAGAGCTGCAGAAGCACCCTTATATTTCAAGTAAGATTTGTAGCTTAACTCTTTAGAAAAATCTGGTACAGGCAACTTTTTGATGAAGGAATAGAGCAAGCTTCACAGAGAGAGAAAGTCGCAGACGAAGTATGAAGTTAGCAAGAGACTTTATTCAAATAATTAGCCGCCAGAGTCAATGAACATAGATGCTGGAGCTGGCAGCAAGAGAAGAAACCTTGGAGGAGGTAAGCAAGATGTAGAAGAAAAGAAAGAGAAGCCAGCTCTCACGAAAGAGTTTTAAATGTGACTTAAATATTCATTAACTTAACTCTACAAAACTTATTTATATACATTCACTCTCCCTTCTTTAGCACACTTTTATGCCAACTTATTATCAACTCTCTTAGCTGAACTTTTTCTAAAATCGACTGTATCGATAGGAAGGTCATGCATCAAGTGGTATAGCAGCAGTTTCTTGTAATGACCTTTTAATATACCCCAGTAGAACTCAATTCCATTAAAACTATGGACTGTAAGGTACGTTGAACACTGGCGTTATTCTAAGTTGTTCATAACTCTTCCTTGTTTCTTTGGCCTTATGAACAGAAAGATTATCAACGAATAGTATAATCTCTTATTCAGGGTACTTCTCTCTCAGCTGTTCTAAGAACTTTAAATACTACTCTGTCTTAATAGAGCGAGGATGAATAAGATAAGTTTCTAAACCAGTATCCTCGCTAATTCCTCCAAGAATTGCCATCGTTTATACCTTGACTTTCTAGTCATATACTTCTATATTACTATGGCTCTTATACCAAGACTTCTAGATGAAAGTGTTGAAGGTAAACACAGCCTCGTCAGCATGTATAAACTAAATATTATTCTATTATGCTCTCTGCATTTAATTATAAATATAATTTAAGTTGTTGTTGTAAAATGGCAGAGTGAAATCAATCACTCTCTTGATACGATTCACACCTTTGTAAAAGATACCATATCGTTTATAGATGTTAGCTATAGACTGAGCAGAGATCTTCAACTCAGGGAATTGGCGATGAAACATAGTAGCTCGTTGATCTAAAGAGAAGTGAGCCAAATACTTCAAAGTTCTCTCATTAATAAGATAATCAATATGCTTCTATAGAAACTTTTACTACCTCTTAGACTTAGAATTTAGCTACTATTGCTTTAATGATAGTGCTATAAGACAGTGGGAGCGCAAAGTTGACGGACTTCGCTTTAAGAGTAGCGCAATAGACTTATAGTTTAGTACTGGTTTGATTTATTCACTGTATATATCACATCCATAACGCAGTTTATAAAACACTAAATCTATATACTCTTCATCATTTATAGACCCCAAAAGTTAGCTATTTTTGTCTCGCATTTAATTAATAACCCCAACCCCTAACAAATTCCCTACAAATCAAAGCACTTATAAACCTCATTAAGGGGTTTTGGGGTTTTGATTATCACAAGCTTAACTTCAATTTATTTAATAGTTTTTATATTTTAATAAAATTAAATCATGATCAATTTTAATATGGTTAAAGTTCACTCCAGAAAAGTTTATAATGAGCAAAGAAGAAAATTTATTGAAGCATAGTTATTACAAAATAATATACTTCCAAAGTTTTATTTCGAATACGTTTGGAAGCAAAGAGATTTAATAAATTTTACAAATTAAATTCTAAAAAATTAAAAAACTTATTTATTAAAGGGGTGGGGGTTAACAATAGCCTAATAAAATTTTTAAGACATAAGTGATTCAAAATTCATATTTCCTATAAATATATGATTTAATTTCAATAGATTGTTCAAATTAAAAAATCATGAAATATTTTTAATTGTATATTATGGTCTAAATGATTTTAAAATATTATTAAATTTTACTAAGTATATCATTTAAACTTATATAAAAATCAAAATAAACTCATAAAGAAAATAATTATTTCGCATTTTAAAATTAATAGTATTTTTATCGTCTAGTAATGTCATGAGTAAGTTTAATTAAGAAATAATAAATAAATTTTAATAATAAAATATACTTTTTAATGGGAAACGAGATGAGAACAATCTTTTAAATTTTAATAATTCTTTTTTAATTAAATTTTGAAGTCTATTATATAAATGATTTGCATCGTGACTTAAATTTAATATTTTCTTACACATAAACAAACCCCTTGCCTTGTTAAATTATGGTATCTTTACAAGCATAAGTAAACCAGAACTTGTTGTATTAAATCTTAAAAATATGGATGTGTTGTTGAAATTAAATAAATTATTTGTTATATATTGTCAGTGTGCGATCTTACTACATATTACTAGATATCAATGGATTAAATATATTTGCTTACAACTAAGTTTACTTTGATCAAAGATTTCATATTATTTATAAATGCTTGAAAAATGAGGGAGGAATAATTGGTATTTGCTTATATTAATAAAAACTTTCTAATTATATTTTACATCATATCTCATTCACTATTTATTAATCATTTTTTAGTTTTTTAATATAACATTTTTTCCAAAATTTTTGATATTATTTTAACATTTTTAGCATTAAATATTTAAAAAATAGCATTATTTACTTAAAAATACTTTTCAAAACTCAAATATTTATTTTTTTCTTTTTCTAAACTTGACATTTTTGTTAAAAATTTATTAATTTCATTATTTCAAATTAACTAAAAATTTTAACCCGCTCAAAATAACTTATAAATTAAAGAGGTCAGGGAACAATAGAAACTACTGATAGTTGTGGAATTTGAAGATAATTATATAAATCTAATAGTTGACTCTGAAGGCTTAGTTACTCTTTAAAGCAGAGGTGAAGTTGATAAAACAAAGTAATAATATCTCACAGAATAATTGAGCAAAGAAAATTTAGGATTTTAAGATGATTAATTTATATTGTTATTTGATTTAATCTATAGGAAAATTTTGCCGCTGCCTTTTTCAAAAATTATTTATTAATAAAATATTGACCACTAACTCAAAATTAATTTCGCTATTGAAACAAAAATAAATTTTAAATCATTAAACAATTTTAGGAAAGCTATAAGTAAAATAAGAAATTTAAAGTTTGAAGAAAATGTATCTAATTTTAAATATTTTTGTTATAAACTGAAATTATTTCTTAAATTTAATTAATAAAGTTGTATAATTTAAAATTATAAATTAAGTTTTTCAACGAAATAAATGAAATAAAAAACTTTTTTATTTATAATTATTTACCTTAAATTTTAGATATATGAGAGACATTAAATATTACCACTTTAAAAAATGTTTGGATACAAGGCTTTTAAAGAGCTTAATATTTATGATAGATTTTACGCTTTGATTTTGAGAAAAACTGGTCTATTTATTGCAACTGTTATCAATATTATTTTAAATCTATAATTTATTTTATTCAAAGTTTAGATAGAAGCTAAAATTGGGGAAACGTTTTAAATATTATTTTATTACATTAATTCAGTCAAAACCCCAATACCCTTTATTAGTTTGATTGAAATTTTGATTGATAAAAGTAGACTATTAGTGCATACTATATTAGGGTTTTATTAGGGTTTATTTAGGGGTTTAATGTTTAATATAAGTAATTTAAGTGAGTATTTGCGAGGTTTAGGTTCAGTTTATAACAGTAAGTATATAGATTTACTATTTAAATTGCGATATGGTTGTTATGACTATGGTGATCAACTCAAGCCTGTTCTGAATTATACTTATATAGCAAAGCTTCTCCATAAATCTCCAGCAACTGTGAGGTCTCACTGTCTATTAGCATTGAATTAAAAAAGATCGCAGCTTAATTCTAGGCCTATAAGTTCTAAAATTTTAGCAGTATCATATCGATTATCTTATAAATGATAAAACTATTATATACTGGGCTCACTTCTCTCTAGCCTAGACAGCTGTTATATTTCATTTTCCTGAGCTTCACATATCTGCTTAATCGATAGCTAACATATATAAAAAGAATGGAATATCTTACAAGACAGTCAATCGCATTAAGAGAGTGATTGACTTTAATGTTCCATTTAAAAGACTAATTTAAATTATATATTCGATTAGATGCAGAGGTCTTAAGAGCATAATATAAAATTTATATACGCTGATGAAGCTGTATTTGCATTCAATACCTTTATATCAAGGTCTTGATACAAGTGGTATAGTAATATAGAGTTTATGACTAAAAGGTTAAGGTGTAAACTCATGCTATTCTTGGTGGAATAAGTGAAGATAGTGGCTTTGAGACTTATGTTATTCACCCTCGTTCTATAAAGACTGAATAATATATTGAGTTCTTGGAATAACTCAGAGATAAGTACGTTGACTAAGAGATTATTCTATTAGTTGATAACTTGTCAGTTCATAAAACTAAAGACTCGAGGAAGGAATATGAAAGGCTAAACATAACACCTGTATTTAATGTTCCTTACAGCCCTAATTTTAATGGAATTGAATTATATTGGGGGTTATTGAAAGGCCACTACAAGAAACTTCTACTCTATCACTTAATGCACGACTTGAAGATAGAAACAGTCGATATTATAAAGAGTGCTGCTAAAAGAGTCAGCGATGATAAAGCTAAAGTATGCGCAAGAGAAGGTAGATTTTTGTTTATAAATAAGTATTAGATTTAAACGAATGAATAAGTTCACATTTTAAATTTGCCCGTAAAGGGATTTGGCTTCTCTTTCTTTTCTTCCCCTTAAGGCTTGCTTGGGACTATATTTCTTCTCTTAGTGCCAGCCACTGCATCTATGTTCATCTCGTCTTGCTTTAAGAAATCTTTGAAGAGTCTCTAATTCAATTCAAGCTTTACTTGAGACTTTCTCTCTCTGTTTAATTTGCTGCGCTCTTTCATCAAGTATATAGCAGTTCCACGTTTTTCTATAAAGTTAGAAGACTTAGCTTACTTTAGATGAAAGGATGCTTCTGAAGTTCCTACAGCCAGGTGTCACTTATTTTAATTCCTTGCTTCTATTTTTCTTCAGGAGAGATGCTGTAGCGTTTCTTGTGATCTTCTCAAATAACTTCATTTAAGTACTCAGGTTTCAGAGTTCCAAGAACACCAAAGAAGAAGTTTCTCTCTGGCAACTTATTAGAGAGCTGTAGCTTTGATGGAAGGTAGAGAGTTACGTCCGGATCACTCATATATCGTCATATAGGTTTGTCACTGATATTTAAGGGTAGTTAGGAATTTCAATCATCCTAATTTCATTAGACTTAAAAGCTTTTTTGTCTTCTCTCAGTAAGACTTTTAAGAATGAGATTTTAGTTCCCTACTAAGTTGGCAAGAACAATCCAACTTTAACTGATTTATCAATCTTACTTAATAACTTACCTTGCTATACCAAATATCTATAAAGGTCCTCTTTACTTCGAAATTTTCCTATTAAATCTTGAGATTAAATTCTCTTCATTTCATTATTCATAGACTCCATTTTGCTTCCTCTTTCTAGAAATGTTAATGAAATTTAAAATTATGGATATCCATTCTAAGTTTATTAACATATTACTACTAAATAGGGAGGACCTACTTGAGGTCAACCTTGAAAGATATGCGAAGAAGCATTGAAAAACTTGCTCAAAGTTTCACAGATTGATTTCCATTTTTATCAATCTATCTCAATAAAATTGCTCCTAATAATATTTAATTATTTTAGGAGGTCCTCCAAATTAAGTTTAAACTTTATTTGGAGTTAAATTTTACGCGGTTAAATATTAATTAGGAGCATATTAAATTAAAAAATGTTTAATAACTTTACCTCCAAATTCAGTTCAAACTTGATTTGGAGGACCTCCTAGAGAAACAAAACTTCATTAGGAGTATTTTAATTTACTAAAATGTAAAAAATTCTCATAAAATATGTCAATTTACAGTCTTTTATGATTAATTAATTTTCTTTCCTCTCAGCAAAGAATCTACCAGAGTGTCTTATACTCTACTATAATAGTTTACCTCGGTAGATTTTATCATTATTATAATAAAATTTATCAGCAAACTAAAATGAGCGCTAAACTATTAAGAAGAGCAGCATTACTTGGATCAAGTCAATAAAAGTTATCATTCCAGCAACCAAGAAAAGTAGAGACCATAGACGCTTGTACTCAGTGGGAGCCTACTTATGACAACTTTGACCACTCTAGCTTTGAGATTCAAATATAAGTTAAGTAGGAGGTTATCATAGAAGCTGTGCAAATTGACGAGGTGGTTAAACAACCCGCCATAGAGCATTAATAAATACCAGCCTAAGTAAATTAATAATGCAAAGAATGCAATAAAGTTTTCCCTTACAAGTCAACTTATAAGAGACACTTGAGAGATATACACAACGATATGCCAAGGTTAATCTCAAGCATTAAAAGAAAGATGGGAATTATGTCTGTGAGTTCTGTGAGAAGCTATATTCTCATACTAGAGACCTAAAAGTGCACTAAAAGAAAAAGCACAATTAAAGTTTTGTCTTTATTCATGAATCTACAGGGAATAGATTCCTCTAAAAGAGAAGATCAAGAAACCCAGTGGAGTCTCTTAGAGTTGAAGTCTAGAAGTAAGTAAAAATGAAGAGAGCAGTCAAGAACTTTCCAGTCACTGAGATCAATAAAATCATGTTTAAAATAGAGGCAATGAAGATTCCAATATTAAAAATTATTGACTTAGATTCTTGCCTAGAAAGCTATCTCACTCTTGAGGATAAAATAGAGAAGAGAGTCATTACTAATGACTAGTATGCTTACAAGATATATCCTTTCAATTACTTCCTTCTTGCTGATGACAAGTTCCAATTGGAATTTGCAAATGAGTATTATGCTCTTTAAAAGGCAAAGTTAAATGAGTGCAGCCATATCATCTAGCTTGATGCTATTTTACTTGGTAAAGATCATGTAGCCTTCAGGCTTCCTTGAATTGAAAAGACTTATAGAGAATTCTTATCTGACAATAATGTCAGAGATAAATTAGCAAGATAGTATAGTAGATAATTGAAGGAATCGAAGAGCTTCACAAGCTAGGTTATGTTAATAGAGACTTAAAGCCAGAGAACATCATGATGAACTTTTAGCCTCTTAGAGTTTATATTTTTGACTTTAGCAGAGCTCAAAGAGTACATGCCTCTGCTTAATGAAATATACAAGGCACTCCTGGATATTTCCCAGAAAGAGAGAGGATTGGAGAGATGGAGACACTTAATGGGATATATGGGCACTAGCACCAATAAAAACCCCAAAATCCCTTAATGAGGTTTACAAGTGCTTTGATTTGTAGGGAATTTGTTTGGGGTTGGGGTTATTAATAGGTTTTAATGTGAAATTTATAGTAAATGTATTTAATTTAATCCCTCAAAATGCACTTTTGGATCATGAGGTAAAGGCCTGAAGTTTATCTTACTTAACCACAACTCTATCTGCTCTATTGCTATGTCTGATCTTGAGTTTGGTTTTATTATTATTGACTCTGCCATTTGTTTCATTGATTGAGATACTCTTGTTTTGTCAATAAATTGCTTTATTCTTTGCCTTGCATCCTTCTCGCACCTTTTAGAGTAGTAATCGTTGCGTGGCATATCGCACTCTATTTTTAATGCTGCTAAAGCTCACACATCACAGTAAAAGTCTCCATCTCTCCAGTCTTCTCTTTCTGAATAGTACCCTTGAGTTCCCATTACAGTTCCAAGCCCTGATACTTCAACTCTTTAGGCTCTGTTGAAATCGATTATTGCTTCTCTTACTGGTGAAAAGTTTATCATTATATTTTCTGGCTTCAAATCTCTATGAACAAACCCTAACTTGTGAAGCTCTTTAATACCTTATACGGTCTGAGTTGCAATTTATGCAAGCTACTTATGATTCCTTTGTTCTGTAATGAAATCTCTTAGGGTCATTTCATACAGTGGCAGTCTAAGAGCAAAATGATCCTTGGCAAGGAGAATAGCATCTAGCTTGATTAAGTAACTACACTGTTTATACTTTGCTTGAGTGAGTACTTGATACTCTTTTGTAAACTCCATTTAATATTTATCATCACTTAATAGATTGATGAATGGATACATCCTTGTATGCATATTGTTAATCATTGATAACTTTCTTATCAAAGGAGTCTTTTAATATAAGGTAGCTTTAAAGAGAAGTATCTAGGTCAATTTAAGCAAGAACTGGTATTTTCTGTATTGAATCTCGATCATAATTTTTGTTATTTCAGAGGTCAGTTGGTTACGTGCCTTCCTAACGTACTCTAACCCTCTAGCTTATTCAGGAACTTCAACCTTAGAATATTCCCTCGCTTTTCTTTTGTTGAGAAGCTTCAGCTCAACTTCTATATCTTTTTTGTGAGCCTTTAATAGATGCTTCATCAAGTTTCTTGTATGAGAGTATTTCTTATGGCACTCGAAGCAATCATACTTTCCGTCGATTTTATCATGCTTTAAGTATACAGTGGGTTTGGATTCTCTATGCTCCTTCATATGTCTGTAACAGCTTGATTTATGAGCAAAATCTGTCTCACATAACTCACAAAAATAGACTTCAGCTTTTTCAGTTTGAATAGGAGTTTCATTATTACCTTTCTCCTCCTCTCTGTCTCCCACACACTTGTTTGCCATTTATTTTCTATTATTAATTTCTATTTTAATAACAGAGACATTAAGTGATAGATAGCTCTGGTAGTTCTTTATGAGAGTTCATCTTACAGCTATCACACTTTTTATTGTTGCCAAAGGTAAGTCTCATTTAGTGTGATGGTAGTGCTGTTGTTTTTCTTAAAATGTCAGCGCTCATATTTAAATTTGAATTTAAAATTACAAAACTGAATCTATATCTCAGAGCTCATAATAGAGTTTTAGAACACTATAAGTTTGAAGGGAGGTATTTAGAGTACTAGCGAAGAAAAATGAGCACTAAGAGACGAACCAGCTCTAAATATGGGTGAGAAAGTGACCATTTTTACTATCAATAATAAGTTGATTACAGCACGTACCGAATTAGGAGGTGCACCTAATTAAGTACGTACAGTATTAGGAGGTATTTTGTGATTTTATGATTAAAATTAGGGTGCTCCTAATTAAGTACTAGCTTTAATTAATGCTCCTAATTAAGTACTAGCATTTTAGGAGTGCTCCTAATTAAGTACGTACCAATTTAAATTTAAAAATATAGAATAATAACAGTAGAAATTGATATCAATCTCTCAAGTTTGAAACCAGTTCTCAAAACCTTCTCCATATCCTTCTTAGAGGTTGACCTGCTTTAGGATGCCCATATTTAATAGTAAGTTTTACAGAGGTATATAATTGAAATCAATAAACTTAACTTTGAATTTCATTTCTTAGATCTGTAAACAAGATGGAGTCAATTAATGATGCGATGAAAAGAGTGTAAGCACAAGAATTGATTCAAAGATTTAGAAGCAAGGAGGATTTGCACCGCTACCTGGTGCAGCAAGGTAAAGAATTCATAGTAAATTATCTTGATTATGTAGTTAGTTTGTTATTGCCAACGATGGAAGGTACTAAAATTTCATTTTAAGAGCCATACTCTGCAAAGAAAAGAAAGCATTGAAAACTTAAGATGTAAAGTTTGCAGAGATTCCAAACTATCCA
>ARYC01015868.1:0-11996 GCA_000711775.1 Oxytricha trifallax
AACAAATCAAATGCTACTCTTTATTAAATTTCTTATTTTACAACTTTCTCTTCGTCCGACGACTTTTTTACTTAGATGCTCCCATAGGAAATTAATCAAAAGAATATTTCCATATGACTCGGTAATGATATAATAAAAAATTATGAGCCAAAAAACTCATACAACTAATTTTATTTAAAAAAATTCAATATAAACACTCTATTAATCTGTATTCGAAATATGATTAATTTTATAATAAATTTTCCTAATTTTTTTATAATTATTACTAATAATATTTTTATACAAACTAATAGTTATGAAAAAATTCATTTGAAAAGTATTAAAATAAAATCTATTTAAACATGTATTATTAAGATGTTTGTAAAGGGACTGATTTAAATATAAATAACTTCTTGATTTATTTTTATATAGTTAGTTTTTTTTTTAAAAAATAATAATTCATGTTTAAATAGATTTTATTTTAATACTTTTCAAATGAATTTTTCCATAACTATTAGTTTTGTATAAAAATATTATTAGTAATAATTATATAAAATTAGGAAAATTTATTATAAAAATTAATCATATTTCGAATACAGATTAATAGAGTGTTTATATTGAATTTTTTTAAATAAAGTTAGTTATTTGAGTTTTTGGTTCATAATTGTTTATTATATCATTACCGAGTCAAATGGAAATATTCTTTTGATTAATTTCCTATGGGAGCATCTAAGTAAAAAAGTCGGCGGACGAAGAGAAAGTTGTAATAAGAAATTTAATAAAGAGTAACATTTGATTTGTTGGAAAAATATTTTTTAAAAAATGATATATTTTATGTAAAATAATATTATGAGATCAAGATGTCATTAAGGAAAATGATTAAAACATCGAGAATCAAAATTTTCATATGAATTGGGATGTTGTTGAGGTGGGAGGGGGTCTAGTTATGGTGGGAGGGGGGTCTCGTTTTAGGTCTGAGAGGGGGGGTCTCGGTTGGAACAATTAATTTTCATAAATATTCGACATTTCATATATTTTTATAATAAAAATACTAATTGGTAAGAAGTTTGTACAATTAATTGAATCTTATTGTTATTAAAATAGTTAATAAACCTATAATAAACATTCTTTTATATCTAAATTAATTTCAAATTTGCTTAAGCCAAGAGAGCAAGAACTCTTTAAATTATTTAAAAATTATAAAAACAAATATTAAATAAATAAGCAATAATGTCATTTCACTTAGAATTTTTAATTTCTAACATTATACTATCAATAATCTGATAGTTTTGAATTTAACTTGCTTAATTTTATACATTCTAATTTATTATATATTTTGTTTATTTATAAGTTATGTTTGACAATCTAATATATTGTATTCTTCTTTTTATATTTAATTTACTAATAAAAATATCAAATAACTCTAAGTTAGTTTTCTATAAGTATGCTAGCTTTGTCCCTTCATTAATAAGTGAATCTTCTTAATGATATTCAAAACCCCAAAACAATCTCAGTTGTTTGATTGAGTTTTTGATTGATAAAAGTAGACTATTCGTGCATACTTTATTAGGGTTTTATTTGGGTTTATGTAGGGGTTTAATGTATAAATATTAGTAATTTAAGTGAGTATAGCAAGCGATTTTTTAAAATATTTCACACAAATATAAGCTTAGAGTCATGTGGCAGTTCTCTGAATTTTATCTTTCTAAGTTGCTGTTTGATTGTTTCTATTGTGATTTAATTCTCTTAGCTTGGCTTGATAATAGTTGAGTATGCAAGGTCTCTTAGACCTCCATTTATTTAATTTTTATCGAGATATTGCTTGATTCTTTACTTAGAATCTCTCTCACTCCTGCAGCTAAAGTAATCGATTCTTGGCATGTTGCTCTCTATTATCATTACTGCTAGAGCCCAGATATCCCATTAAGTGTCTCCATCTCTCCAGTTCACTCTTTCTGGGAAATATTCAAGAGTGCTGTATACTTTTCCTTATGCAGAGGCTTGCACTCTTTGAGCTCTGTTGAAATCAATAATATAAACCCTCAGAGGTTGAAAGTTCATCATTATGTTCTCTGGCTTTAAGTCTCTATAAACATAGCACAGCTTTTGAAGCTCTTCAATACACTCAACTATTTGATGAACGATCTAGCCAATATATCTTTGGCATCTATTTTCAGATAAAAATTCTCTGTAAGTCATCTCGATGAGAGGAAGTCTGAATGCAACATGGTCTTTTCCAAGTAGTATAGCATCTACCTAAATAATATGCTTACACTCTCTAAACTTTGCCTGTTATAGAGTATAATACTCATTAGCAAATTCCATTTAGAACTTGTCATCAGCAAGGAAGTAAATTGAATGGATATATTTTATAGGCATATTAATCATCATTGATGACTCTCTTCTCTACTTTATCCTCAAGGGTGAGGAAGCTTTCAAGACAAGAATCTAAGTCAATAATTTTTAAGATTGGAATTTCATCGCCTCAATTTTTACCATTATTTTATTTATCTCAGAGACAGGAAAGTTCTTGATTGCTTTCTTCATTTTGACTTACTTCTATTTCTATACCTCAACTCTAAGAGACTCGACAGAATTTCTTGATCTTCTATTTTATAGGAATTTTTTCCTGTAGGTTCATGAATATAGACAAAAATTTGTTTGTGATTTTTCTTTAAGTGCACTTTGAGGTCTCTTGTATGAGAATATGGCTTCTCACAGAACTCACAGATACATTTGCCAACCTTCTTTAATGTTTGAGATATAACCTTGGCATGTCGTTGTGTATATCTCTCAAGTGTCTCTTATAAGTTGACTTGTAAGGGAAAACTTTATTGCATTCTTTGGGTGTTTACGTCCGTGCCTCCACGAACGTCAGATCCTCCCAAAGGACTTTATGGCCTCCCTATAAAAGTCAGGACCTCCCAGTCACATCAGGGACTCCCAGCCAAGTAGGGCTTCCACATTTTTTATTAATAAAAAAATTATAATTTTATAGAAATTTTAGAATTTAAATATTGTTTTTTTTATCAATAGTTTACAGTTTCATAAAAAAAGAAAAACTTTTTTTTCCATAAAATTTGGGTGAGTGCCCAAGTACCAAACGAATAATAGAGAAAAATAAGATTGGTGTATTGCTAGTAATTTTTCTAATATTATGGATGTATTAATTGAGGTTGAAATTATTTCATACTCTTCCCCTTTGGAATTAGGTAACATTCAGGTGATACAAAGGAGTATAAACTAACTTTTCATCCTATTAAGGAAAACAATATTACGTGAATATAAGCTTCTAAATAATATATTGGCATAATTAAATAATTAATAACCTCTAATATTGATTAATATACAAGCAAATAATATACTGCTAAATAAAAATATTTATCTAATTAAATGATAATTTAACTTTTTAACTAAAATGGCTTAATCAAATTATTAAAGAATTAATATAAAGAAATATATATTTGGATAGATGTATTTAAACTTAAATTAATGGTAATATTTTTAGGACATCCTACTAAAAGTTTTTAATTATTTAAAGTACTTTGATAGAGAGTATTATGAAATGCTCTTTTTCAATAGTTTAAATTATAATATAAATTATATTTTAAATTGTAAACTATCAATTTCTATATACTGTTTTACTTGGAATCATAATCACAAAAAACTTTCAATTATTTAACAAATATCTCTAATTATTATGATATTTTGCCACCATAGGTAGTTATCTTAATCTTTAATAATTATTATTAAAATATTACAAACTAAAAACCTATATTTCACCTACCTGAAATAATACATATATTAAATATAAATATCATAAATTAATATAATTAGTATGTTAAATAATGATAAATATTATTCATGTTGAAGATATCAAAAATAATAAAAAATCTTCATTAAAAATCGTTAAATAATGAGATTTTTTAGAGATTACAGTAATTAATTTAGTAATCAGTTAAGTTTTTGATTTTTTGTTCGATTTAAACAAATGAAACATAAAATTTAAACTTATACAATAAATAATTTAGAATTATAATTACTAGTTACAGGAAAATAGTAAAATATCATATGTTAAATTTTTATATTAAAATAGAAGATATTAAATAGTAAATTTTTTAAGTGTAATGTGTGCATGTAAGCGAATGAATAATAAGTTTTAAAATTTAGATATAGTAAAAATACACTATTTTTCTAAGGAAAAAACTGCTAAAAAATAACATTATCCATAAGGATCGAAATAATAATAACATATTAAAATCTAACTAATTTTATCAACCATTTATTAATTAAATTTTTGGGGGGGGGAAGTTTCCTGCACTGGTTTTTTATATATGTAAAATTTAATAAATTTTACATAAATTAACAAATTTAAAATTTTATGACCTATTATATATTTAGAGCATATTGTTCATCTTTGAAGAAGCTCAATAAAATATAGTCTAACATTATACAGGCATGGTAAGAACAAGATAAATTGAATCAAAATTACACTAACAATTTTATACAATATTTAGAATTACTACTGTAAATCAATATAATATTTAAGAGTCAGAACCTACAAATATCAGATGAAAAATGTTAGATTTTTTGTAATCTGAAGAGAGATATAGAATATTGATTAATAAAATTAAAGCATAGTTATAACAATAAAATTAGTCCTGAAGTTGGTTAATAGTTTCTTTAAAGATTAATTTACTTTAAAAAAATTAAAAAATATGAAATTAAAAAAAGTGCAGGAAACTTCCCTAAAATTTTTTTTATCATAAACCAGTGCAGGAAACTTCCCCCCCAAATTTTTTAAATAATGATACCACTATTCTCAATATTTACCATACTTGTGAAATGATTTCGGATTCCTGAATCCAATAGAATCCTGAGGAAATTTTGATCATTGTAACAAATGGAAATAATTTATTAATAATACTGATTTTTAAAATATGTAATTTTGATAAATAATAATAAAATTATATATGTGTCTTTTTAAGTTTGGATTAATAAAGAAATTTGAATTTAAAAATTAGTTGAATTTGAACAAAACTAAAATTGAATTAAATCAAATAAAAAGATATTATTATCTTTATGATATTAACTTTTTGGAGGCCTTGATGCTTCTGGGAGGTACTGACTTTTGCTGGGAGGCCCTCACGTTGCTGGGAGGCAAGGACATCAAAACCACATTCTTTGCATTAAATAATCAACTTTGGCTGGGATTTATTAATGCTCTATGGAGGGTTGTTTAACCTCCTCCTAAATTTGCAAAGCTTCTTTGATAACCTCCTACTTAACTTATATTTAAATATCAGAGCTAGACTGGTAAAAGTTGTCATAAGTAGGCTCCCTCTGAGTACAAGCGTCTCTGGTCTCTACTTTTCTTGGTTGCTGAAATGATAACTTTTATTGACTTGATCCAAGTAATGCCGCTCTTCTCAAAAGGTTAGCGCTCATTTTAGTTTTCTGATATATTTTATTATAATAATGATAAAATCTACCAAGACATATTAATATAGTAGAGAATGAGACACTCTTCTAGATTCTTTGCAGAGTGGTAAGAAAATTAACTAACCATAAAAGACTGTAAGTTGACATATTTTATGAGAATTTTATACATTTTAGAAAATTAAAATACTCCTAATGAAGTTTTGTTTCTCTAGGAAGTCCTCCAAATCAAGTTTGAACTTAATTTGGAGGTAAAGTTATTAACCATTTTTTAATTTAATATGCTCCTAATTAAGTTTTAACCTTAAAATTTAACTCCTAATAAAGTTTAAACTTAATTTGGAGGACCTCGGACCTCCTAAAATAATTAAACATTATTAGGAGCAATTTAATGGAGAAAGTTTGATAAAATTGGAAATCTATCTGTGAAACTTGGAGCAAGTTTTTCAATGCTTCTCCGTATATCTTTTAAAGGTTGACCTCCAGTAGGTCCTCCTATTTAGTAGTAAGATTTTAATAAACTTAGAATAGATATCCATAATTTTAAATTTCATTAACATTTCTAGAAAGAGGAAGCAAGATGAAGTCTATGAATGATGCAATGAAGAGAATTTAATCCCAAGATTTAATAGGAAAATTTCGAAGAAAAGAGGACCTTTATAGATATTTGGTATAGCAAGGTTAGTTCTTAAGTAAGATTAATAAATCCATTATAGTTGGATTGTTCTTGACGACTTAGGAGGGAACTAAAATCTCATTCTTAAAAGCCTTACTGAGTGAAGAGAAAAAAGCTATTAAGTCTAATTGAAATATCAGTGACAAACCTATATGACGATGCTATGAGTGATCCGGACGAAGCTCTCTACCTTCCATCAAAGCTATCTCTAATAAGTTGCCAGAGAGAAACTTCTTCTTTGGTGTTCTTGCAACTCTGAAACCTGAGTACTTAAATGAAGTTATTTAAGAAGCTCACAAGAAAACGATACAGCATTTCTCCTGAAGAAAAAGAGAAGCAAGGTATTAAAATAAGTGATACCTGGCTGTAGGAACTTCAAAAGCATCCTTACATCTCAAGTAAGCTTAGTCTTCTAACTTTATAGAAAAACCTGGTACTGCTATATACTTGATGAAAGGGCAGCAAATTAAACAGAGAGAGAAAGTCTCAAGTAAAACATGAATTGAGTAAGAGGCTCTTCAAAGATTTATAAAAGCCAGAAGAGATGAACATTGATGCAGGAGCTGGCACTAAGAGAAGAAACATAGGCCCAAGCAAGCCTCTTAAGAGGAAGAAAAGAAAGAGAAGCCAAATCCTTTTGCGGGAAAATTTAATATGTGAACTTATTCATTCATTTAAATCTAAAACTTATTTATATACACAAAATCTCCCTTCTCTTGCGCATACTTTAGCTTTATCATCGCTGACTCTCTTAGCTGCACTCTTAATAAAATCGACAGTATCTATCTTTAAATAATGCATCAGATGGTAGAGCAGCAATTTCTTATAATGACCTTTCAATAATCCCCAATATAGTTCAATTCCATTGAACTAAGGGCTGTAAGGAACATTAAATACAGGTGTTATATTTAGCCTTTCATATTCCTTCATTGAGTCTTTAGTTTTATGAACTGACAAGTTAAAAACGAATAGAATAATTTCTTAGTCAGCGTACTTATCTCTGAGTTATTGCAAGAATTTAATATATTATTCAGTCTTTACAGAACGAGGGTGGATAACATAAGTCTCGAGACCATTATCTTCGCTTATTCCACCAAGTATTGCATGAGTTTAAACCTTAACCTTTTAATCATATACTTCAATTGTGCTGTACCTCTTATACCAAGACCTTGATATGAAGGTATTAAAGGTGAATACTGCCTCATCAGCGTGTATATAATTTAAATTTGTCTTATCAAATGGAACATTAAAGTCAATCACTCTCTTTATGCGATTGACTGTATTGTATGATACTCCATTCTTTATATATATATTAGCTATCAATTAAGCAGAGATGCGAAGCTGAGGAAATTGGCGATGAAACATCACAGCCCTCTAGGCCAGAGAGAAGGGAGCCCAGTATTTAAGAGTCTTATCATTAATAAGATATTCGATATGATGTTGCTAAAATTTTAAGAGTCTCTTAGGCTTCGAATTAAGATGCTATCTCTTTAAATTCAATGCTAATAGACAGTGAGACCTCACAGTTGCTGGAGATTTATGGAGGCAGTCTTGCAATAGATGTATAATTAAGAACAGGCTAGAGTTATTCACTATATTCATCACATCCAAAACAATAAATCTATTATACTCACTGTCATAAACAGACCCCAAACCTCGCATAAATTCACTTAAATTACTAATATTTAAACATTAAATCCCTACATAAACCCTATTAAAACCCTAATAAAGTATGCACTAATAGTCTACTTTTATCAATCAAAAACTTAATCAAACTACTGAAAGGGTTTTGGGGTTTTGATTGATATAAGATGTTTATTCTCTTTGAAATAAATTCTTAAATAAAAAAATGATATATTTCCATTTTGTACGTTGGTTTATGCATATTGAAATTTTAATATTTTTCATTCTCTTTTCTCTAAGATATTAGATTTATATTAAACCAATTAGTTTTAGAAACTATATTTAAAATGTTAAAACAATAAAGTTATTCTTATTTTACAATTTTCCTTAGAATATTTTATCTCGGGAAAATATATATATATATATATTTTAAATGTTGTTAATTAGATTATTGATTAAATTTGAGAGAATGCAATTATATAATATTACTTAGAAATAGGGTGCATAATTACATAAGAGTCTGAAAGTGATCCTATTAAAAGGTGTCAAATTAAATATATCTTGTAACGAGTATTTTTTTATTTAATCAAATTCAGATAGAAATTATTCCTCAATATATTACATTTTACTTGTATATTAAGTTATTTAATGTTAATTTAGCATAGCTCTCATTAAAATAATATGTAGATAGGACATTTTGCAATATTAAGTACTTCAATTAATTATAGAAATCCATAAAAATGATGCTAAAGAAAATAACAATTTTCTTTTAATATATGATTAATTGTTTTCGTATAAATGCTTTAATCATCACTTCAAAATAAAACTAACAACTTTATCTCGACATTAATCCTACTATATTATTTAATATTTATGTAGAACATTTTAAAATAAAGTAAAAGAGAAATTTAATAATTACTTTTATTAATATAACAATTTTAAGTGAGAGTATTTAATCATAATTTACTTATTAGTTTTTTAATCTGCTAATAGGATGCTTTCGAGTCATCTGGTGTCTCTCGAGGATCGTTGGTGTTAATCTCTTTGGCAAGTTTGATTTTTACTACCTCATCTTAGCACTTTTAGAGCTATGTGGAGTTTTTATTGCAGATAATACGCTTGAGGTGTGATGCAAAAGTGTAGGGTACGAAAGGGTTCTCATCAAACAGCTTGATTGCGAAGTTGTTAGAGCGATTCAGGATTTAAAGGATAATGTTCTAAATTATCTCCTCCACCAAGCACATTCTCTGTTCTTGACTCCCCATAATCTACTTTTTCTATTGCAAATCTTCTTAATCTTCTGTAATCTATGTCTTAAAGAGAGCAAGCTTAGTTCTATAGCCTTTAAGCACAACCCAGGAATAAGTAGCATTTACTATTTCTCTTTATTCAATAAGGCCCAGCGCCTATTATTATGAATTTTAATTTTCTGAAGAGTGAAGACCAAAGCAGTTTCGCTCATGAATTTCCAGCTCCCTCCATTTTATAACCATTTAAAAAAAGCATTTAACTGATCAGTGACTTGTCGCTTCCTATATTGCTATTACCTTTCATTCTTAAGATAAACTACAAATACTATTGCACAACCCCTACAAAGTAAAAATTATTGAAAAACTTTATCGTACCATGTTCTTATAATCTGCATCATACATTAATCCGGAGAACCCCAGCCTTTTCACTCTTTGTCAGGTCCTTTGAGATGCTTAAAATGAATTTCCTCTGATTTCTAGAAGATTTTCGCACGCACTAATAAGAATTTACTTAAGCCGATTCCACTCCACTGCGTTTTTTAAGGAATTCCTCTGATTTTTAGAAGTTTTAATTTTTGAAACCCTGCCCACATATTGTAATTCCTAAGGCATCCAAGAACCTCTCTCTGGCCAAAAGGCTACGCTTAACTAACCAATATTTTAAAATCATTTTTGAATGACGTTAGTTTTTATCTATGATTCAGATCTTAAAGTTTCAATTTCTAAAGTCATCTCATTTTCTTTTTAAGTTGAATTACTAAAACCAAGTCTTATAGTTAAATCGGCAATCTTCTGATAATCGTTAGTGTTCTCCTAACCTTCTTTACTAGTCTTCTTGCTAGTCATTCACGGGAATAGCTCCCTCACCATTGCCTTAATTTCCATTTGCTCTATAAGATAATTTGCATGTTTCTTTGTGTTTTCTGAGCCAAGGATGGCTTCAACTGATTCGAAGATCTCTTTTGGTAACTTGCAATAGCTAAATAAGATTTCAAGAAGACTCCTTAAGCGTTAATGGAATACGATGGCTGGTAGTGGTAAAATAGCATGTAATTCTGAGACCAGTAGCGGGTGCAGTATAGAGGGTGACAACTTAACCGAAGAGGAGGGTCAGCTCTTTTTCAAAGATGACATCCTGTGGTCTTCAAGCAGCATCTTTAATGGGAACGGAAGGAGAAATAAAATTCAATTAAACTTAGATATATTTAAAACTAAAATTTTTTAATAGATTTAACAAGTTGCTTTTTATTTTTATACTCCCCCCCTGTAGTAGTAGCAGTAGTATAGTAATTTATTAAAAAGAAACCTACTAAGAATTATAATAATTATGAGAATTAATAATAACTAAATTTTAATTTAAACAATCTCTTCTTCTAACAGCTGTTTATCTTTTATATATTACAAATAAATAATTAAAGAATGATAATTTAAATAAAATTCTGGTTTAATACATAATCATATTTTTTATTTATGATAAGCAATATGAAATTCTTAGTGTCTTATTTAAAATATCAATGATCAATAAATTACTTGATCTCAACAGCACCTTTCATCTAAACCATCAAAACTACAATAAGTGATAATGACTCTTTAATCGAAAACATATTGATTCATAATTACAATATTTAAATGAATGGTCTGACTAGTTAGATAAAATCTTTGGATCAAATTCAAAAGTTCATAGCACATGCTTTTAAGTGCGAGGCTGTCATTATGTCCAAATCGTTTATAAAGATTTAAGTAACTGTCAAAATCTTGCAATATACATTAAAGTATATATTAAGATATTATATTTATTACATGTTTGAAAGATTTTACATCATAATTTCCTATATCAATAGCTATCTATTTATATTTCATAATATGCTGTAAACATGAAAAGTAGTCTTAGTCTGAAGTACATATCCAATTACGTTTTATTTAATGACTTATACCCAAAGAACCATCAATAAATAGAATTCAAGTTTTAAATATCATCAAACACGGAGGTTATTTATAAAAAATTATGCATTGAGAATTTAAAGGACTAGCTTCCTTATTAAACATAACACTTGCTTGCTCCAATATATTATCAATCACTTTGAATTTAAAGTAAAATCTAATATATACTATTATGCATTTTATCTGGGTAGTGGAAACTTTCAAAGGACAAAATCAAAAACAAGTATATATAAATATATGTATATTTATATGGGTGGGTATTTTAATGCTTAAAAGAGGGTAACTATTAAAAATACAGTAATTAATTCATTAATAATGTTACTGTTCAGATATTAATCTCTGCCCACTAGATTGCAATAGTTGTCATTAAGATAATTAATCTGCTAATTCCCTGTAAAGGATAATCATTCTAGGCAGTTCTCTTGAATGATTGACAATAGGTCTTTGATAGCAGAAGTAACATTCTAATAACTGGTATTAGCTGAGATTAATAATACAAACAGAAAAAGCAATGGATTTTTCTGAAATAGTTTACAGTTAACTTATAAGTATGCAAAAAAACTAGAGAGTAAAAAAGTCCTGCTTATTAATATATATACATAGAATTAACATGTTTTATCAAATTGTATTTGAATGTTTAAATAGTTTTTCATTTATTAATTAGATATTTATAGTATTTAGTTTTTTCTATGTTTCCATCTCATTTATACCATTTACTTATTTTTTTATAAATGTAAAGCTTCGCAAGAATAGACAACCTTATCTGTCAAGTAATTTTGACTATGTAAAATAAAATAGTTCATTTATTAAAGCGAAATATGTTATTGATGACACACAACAAATAATTAATATCTTCATCAAAGTATTATTATCACCAAAGAATATTATAAAATAAAAAAGCCTTTTTATAAGTAGTAATATAAATTAAAATAAAAGTAAAGCAATATTTACTAATAAATGTAATATTCGTTAAACTTAAACCACTTCACCTATGCTATATAATTTATAATTATCATAATCACTGGCTTAAAAATACCGAAATGGTATAACAGAGACCCATTACTTTTAGACTTTACTAATAATTTCTT
>ARYC01015869.1:0-13616 GCA_000711775.1 Oxytricha trifallax
TATGAACTCCCACCATAACTAACAGCAAAAGTTAAGATATAGAGAGATTATAGGAGTTGTACAAATCCAAGATTGTATGTATTTACTGTTAGAAAGAGCTCAGCAGAAGTATCGACAGAGAAAAGCACCTGGTCAAATGCTAAAACAACTGCAGACTTAATCAGATGATTTTGAAGAATAAAGATATTGATAAGAAGATTTTGAATATTAAAGGGTCCAAAAATTGTTTCTCTTAAGAATAAAAAAGGTTATGAATAGGTAGCAGTAAAAAAAGAGAAGAAACAAACTTGCCTAAATCTTACGAACCCAGTGCTGTACGTAGGGGATGTCGAGATTTTGAGAATGTAGAAGCCATTTTCAGAGGACTGTCTCAAAGCGGATATTAGATTATAAGAGGTTGTATTAATAAATTCTCCATGGAGACAAGGCAAGACTTATCGTACAATACTATGAGTGTTTAGGAGATTTTAGACATGTTTATCGAATTAATTCAGAAAAGAGGACTGATCGTTATATGGAAAGTTAATCAAAAGATGGAACTAGCTCTTCTAAAAAAAACATGGATAAATGAAGGTAGATCAGGCTGAGTAGATCAAACTCACAAAGAGTGGAGTTGTTTTCTCAGGATGGGTTAAATACTCTCAACACTTGTTTGAGTCATTCTTAGTTGAGAGGAAATGTTATAAAGGACATCGTGCAATTCCATCATGAAAAAACTGTCTTTTTCGACGCAGTGCAAGGCCACTCTGATTAACCAAGCCGCATCTACGACTTCATTTATACTATCGCACCTGACAGATTAAATATAGAAATCTTCCCAATAAAGAAGAATATAATAAAGGACTACTCTAATTTTGCAAGAAACTTGAGTTGAGCCGACATCTTCAGCTGTAGGTTGTTCTTTATGTTCTAAGATTATGTTGTTTTATTAATTTTCTAAAATTTTTTTATTTAAGTTGCATTTAATCTTTTCTCACTTGGTTTTGAACACCTGTTTAGCTAAAATAGCATAATAATCGTGAATATAATCGATTAATCAACTTTGTACATTTCTATTTAAATATATTTATTTTATTCTATTTTTAGGTACTCTACCGCAATTTAGCTGTTTTTCGGTAGAGTACCTTAATTATATTAATTTAAAAATAAATTAGTTTTAAATACTTCAAATAAATAAGTAATTTAGTTTATAGAAAAAGTAATATATCATTTAGGTTAGTAAATAAATTTAATAAATAAAAAATTTTCACAATTTTATACTTAATCCCATCAAACAAGTTGCTTAATATGGCAACATTTTAAGATTATTCTCATTTTTGTATTTTATATTTATTATATATTACTTTTTCTATAAACTAAATTACTTATTTATTTGAAGTATTTAAAACTAATTTATTTTTAAATTAATATAATTAAGGTACTCTGCTAAAATGCGGTAGAGTACCTAAAAATAGAATAAAATAAATATATTTAAATAGAAATGTACAAAGTTGATTAATCGATTATATTCACGATTATTATGCTATTTTAGCTAATTGCAACACCATGAAAACACGATTAAAGTTTTTAAGTGCGTAAAAAATAAGAATTTTATGAGTATGAAATATAAATCCCATCCACATTAAGAAGCCAAGTTAGCCATGGTCTATTATTAAAATCTTTCGCAAGTCTACCTCATCCTGATTCTTAACCCTAAAATAACAAGAACAATACACTTTTACATACTTTTAAGTGCTCAATGTACTTAAACAGTATATACTTAGAATTTTTTTTATTTTATTATAGCATATTATATTTAAGGTTCTTACTCTCAAATTAATTGATATTACTTCATCTGAATTTCTTAATATTTAATTCTTCGACTTCAAATTTCATGATTAGAGTGATGATTATTTTTAACTTAATTGTTGTAGTTTCTTGAATATTTTGAGTCAGTACAATAATATCTGCCAACTGAGTTAGTTGTGGTTCTGTTTGCAAAAAAGCATTGATATGCTAAGCAAAAATGATTGAAGCCTGAGATTTTACAATCCCTTAAGCATTTTTATCAGCTTAGACTCTTTTGTTATAAAAGCTTGTTATCTTTATTTTCTTTAAATCATATTTAGTGTCTGAAATGTTATGAAATTATTGGAGCATTAATTATAAAATATTTACTGGTGAAGACTTATGATTAGCAAAGGAATCAAGTTCCATTTTAATGGTAATGCTTACTATAAAATTTATTATAGATCAGAACAAATTTGCCATGAAATATTCCGTCTCTAGATAGAGGAAGGAGTGTAATACTTTACAGGAATGAGCCTCTATCTCTAGAGAAAACATCTTGTTGTCAAATATAGTGCGGCTCAAAATTAGCAGGCAAATTGAAGTTTAGACTATATGTTGTGGGATCTTATCAAATATTTTTTTTTTAGATTGATTATTTCTGTTTCCAAAGTTTACATTTAAGTCAGATATTCTACCGTCGTTAATAGATCCCGCTGAGTCGAGTGATATCCTTGAGCAGCCTACGTTTACCCACACTTCGATTACAAACTAATAATTAAAATATGTTTGCAGTCTGATGTTTAGATTACCTTCAAATAAAGTTAAAATAGAAAGTGTAAAACAATTCCAAGCCATGGTTTCTCAGGAATCTCTAGATGACAATGACAATATAGTCTTCAAATGGTTCTACAAAAGAAAAATAAATGATTAAAGTATAGATAATGCCAGATCAGACCTCCAACAAACTTGACTTCCCACTTAGCGCTAAATACCATTCTGACATATACCTACGTCATGCACACGCAATGAGATGTATGTAACACCTATTGATTAAAGAAAAGCAGTATGCATATTAATATTAAGTGAATGGAAGAGTCGTATAAATATAAGATCAGGAGTTATAATATACATTTTATTACAGAGAACATAGAAACATGAATTATTATAAAATGACAATTCTTCTATAAGAATAGAAAGTAAAAATTATTTAAAATAAAACATTGAAAATTATATTTATATATTAAGTAAACAATTTTTCATTTCCTAAATATCCAATTTATAACAATCTTGTATATGTATATTCATTTCAAAACACTCAAATAAGATATTAGACCATTAAATTGGTTAAAAGCGAGAATAAAATATATTACCACCTCTGTTTTAAGTATATTTTATACAAAATTATATTTGATGAACTAGTAGAAAATATTTGTCAAAAATCTATAATCAAAAATTAAAGTTGTTATCAACTGTTGTAACACCCGTAGAAATAAATATTGACAGTCTTGCCACTCAAGACAATTCAGCTACAATGAACTCGAATAACATAATTAACATATCTTTCTTAGCTGTTATCAATCATAATAACTTTCATTTAAATGTTAAGCAGTCAATTAAATATACAGAATAGAAAAATGAATAACTGTTGCATTTATTAATTAAATATTATCAATTGAATAATATATAATTAATAAAATAAATTAGTATAGTATAATAATAAAATGATTAATTAATTTTTCAAACCTTTAACTGAAAATTACCCTAAAAATCAAAGTTTTATTTCAAAATTAAGCAAGTTGATCTCTACAATTTAATGCTAACTAAGTTATTGAAATGGAAAGCATAAATAGTATTTTCATATTATTGTAGTCCATAATTAAATCCATATTATGCAGCTGCAGCAAGTAAAAATTATAGCTATTATTTAGAGAAAAGAAAATAATAAATTAAAGGTAACCAACTCAGTATGTTGATCTAAGATAATCAACAATGGCGTAGAATCTTGTTGCAGCCTTCAGGAGGATGCAAGCTTAACTCTAACTTAAATAATGGGAGATATATCAATGCTTAGATGGGCAGTAGCAGATGTTTTAATTTAAAAGTTTAAATAATTTATAGTAAATCAAATCAAATCAAATTAAATAAATATAGTTAATTTAAATACTGATTTTAAGAAAAACAAATTGTTAAATAAAATGTAAATTAAATTCAAAAAAATTGGATCTATATAATTAATAATAATATTTATTTGAATAGTAAAGTATTTTATAGTTAATTAAACTAATAAAAATGCAAACTTTAAATGACTACAGAGGAAAATGTTCAATTCGAGTTGATTTATTATAATTAAGAAAAATAATTATTAGAAACACTGAAAAATTAATATAATTGGGTTGCTAAAGACTTATATCAAAATATTTTTTGTTAAAATTTTATGATTTTCTTATCAAGTATATAATATAACTTTCAATTAGTTTATCAAGCACATTTAAAAGATCACTTTTACATTTCCTAATAATAAAAATAATTATTTAAGAAATTATTTATCAAGAATAAAATATAATTCTCAGTTAGTCTATTTAACATATTTATTTTAATTCCTTATTTTTGCTATACTTTTCTATCCAAATACTTATATTTTAAATTCATTTTTATAAATTGTAATTTTAAATCTATAATATCTCGGCTATCTTTAGAGTTGTATATTTTTCCAATTGAATTTAAAATCCCCGATATTAAATGTTATTAATGAGATGCTACAGTCATTTTAATTTCTTAAATTTAAATAATATTTTTCTAACTAATAACAAAATTTAATTTTTGTTTTTTTTTATATTTCTAAATTATATCGTTGTTACTATTTCATTTTGGCAATTCAAAATAGAAGCAGTGAACACAACCACATCTCAAGTAATCAGTTAAGTTAACATATGGTTACAGACCTCATGGTCTTCGTGACAATAATGACGATAACCATGATCACGATGAGCACGTAACTATAATTTTAAAATGCATGATTTCATTGTTTATTAGTCGAATGAAGTCAAATGGAGCAGTGACCACGATCAATCCTCAACTTACCATGACTTAATTTAAGCAATTTATTGTGAATATTCGAAAACTTCTATAAATTCATCAAAATGATATACTACATACAATTATTTGATGTTTTTATAAACTGCTTTGTTTATTTTTCAGATTTAGTTATCATGAAAATTGGATGTTGTTTTGGTAAACGGTGTAGATTCTTTAAGATTATTTTATAGATGTTTATAATTGAGTCCTATTATCTTGCTCATAAATATTTTTATCTTCTCTTTATCCATCATTTATCATTAATTTTACTGTAAATCCTTCTCCAACTCAAAATCTCTTCTGAGTATAATCTTCACCAAGTAGATAGTGACAGATACCTAAATCACAGATGATGGCAATGGTTGCCATAATCATCACTTGAAAATTCATGATTTCAAATACCTATTTAAGATTTTAATTATTTCAAGTTCGATGTTTTTTATTCTATTTTATTTAAAGATAATTCTCAATATTATAGATAATTATATTTTACAATTCAAACTTACTTTCTCTATCTCTCTTCTCTCTTAATGATTGATATATTGCTAGCAAAGTCTTTTTCTTATCTAATGAAATTTATTTAGATTATGCATTCAAATTCACTTAAAATTTATAAATATATATTATTTGAATGGTTTAATCCTATTGTATGTTTTATTTTAATTTTATTATCTCTAATATTTAAAATTGCTTATCATTACTTATTTATAATTTTTTTATTTTATTTAAATAACAAATTTTATATTTTTCTTCTTCTATAATTATTTACTTGTGGAGTCTGTGTGCTATTATAAAACGAAACTAACGTACTTTTCATGATTTAATGGGAGGAGCATGGCTATCTGTTGTTAAGTGTTCACTGATTTCATCTGCTCTGGAAGAAATATCTCCTGAAGCATTAATGTGTAACTAGAACCAATTCCGTCTAAGTCTTAATGCATCTAATATAACCAGTTTAACAGAGAAATTATTCTTAAGACTTAATTTTTAAGCATATCTTGGCAAATATATTTAAAACTGTTTGCATTCGCTCTTTCGAAACTCTGAAATAAAGAGACAAAGAATACCTACTTCTATTGCTATGAGTCTGGGACCTTTTGCTTGAGTTGGTCTTTAACTGATATTACAGTCACCAAGAATTATTCAAAGAAGGTTTAGTACTATTTAGAGAAACTCGTTATATATCTTTTGATATCTTTTTAAAGTTAATCAATTTGTCTTGACGATTAAAATCTGAATTCTTCATCTGCTTTATCTAAGACCCTTCATCGATTTATTTAATTTAGTACTATTTCTTTAAAGATAACCTCAAATAATTGTAACAGCATAATTTATCCAAACTTTATGAATTTAAATATTATAAGTTTAAAATTAAATTCATTTTCTCTCAGTTTGTTCAATACTATATTGAATTACAAATAATATTTGAAGAAGTCTTTACGTACTAATGAGAATATATTCACTGCCTTCTTTCTCATTATCCCAATTCTTTAAGTAAGATTCAATAAATTCTTCTCCTTAAACATATTAAATCTCATTCTCAGGGAGTGAATCTTTCGTGAATCGAGTAACTACCATTCCGATTTAAATAATCCTCGCACTGCCTGTAGTTTTGAATCAATTCATCTCACTCTAGTTACCATCAGTATTAGGATTGACTATTTTTTCTGGTTTCCGAGTAATGGTCTGCAGTCATTGGAAATTAGTGTCATGCTCTGTTTTGATCTTAGTATATCATAATCTTACTATACTCATTTGACTTTTGATCAAGTTTAATGTAATTTACCACCTGTCGACCTCATCCGTATCTTTGAATTCCGTTTATATATTCAACTTAATTTTAGCTTATCTACATGTAATTAGCTTCCTTAGTTTGTGTCTGGCTTGATATCACTTTTGCCATCCTTAAGTCAAGTTGTGTTTTGATCTTAGAATCCTCTAAATTTAAAAACTATTGAGTTACTGCTTTTTTTAGGATTTTATTAATGTAGTAGTGAATAAATTAAAAATTAATGATTCAAATTGGATTTTAATTAAATCATTTTTGTATTTGAGAATATAATTATCAACCTTTTAAGCATCTATCCGAATACAGAGACATTATTTTTAATATCTCTTCGCATTGATTTATTCATAATTTAATTTTAACTGCAATAGACTATTTATTCATGCTGTTCACCAGTTCTTATTATTTTTATTTGCTAGGACAAGAGATATTGATCCCGCTCATCTTTTCAATTAAGCATAGATATCTCAGCTAATTTATTAATTTTATTTTATTTAAATTATCTCAAATCTCTCATATAATATCTACATTTGGGGATTTGTTAATATTTACTATTTTTTAAAAATATTTATCTCTAGATTATGAGGAAGATAGAAGGAAGAGACAGGAATAAGTGGAAATGAGCGCGAGAAGAGGAAGAATAGGGGGAATGGCATCTCAGTTAAAACAATTATATCTTTATCCCTGATTAACCATAGTAATATTTATTTTTTTACTCATGTTAAATTAATTATGAATTAATTTTTGGCATATTAACTTTTTAATTAGCTTGGAGACTTAAAAATGTCTTTGATTTTTCAAAACTCATCATTTATTTTATCAATATAAAACAAAATTATACATTACAAATATTAGAATATTTAATCAATTATATTTAAGTAGATATTGTATATTTTCCCTTTATCAAGTCTTATGTTAAATGAAATAAATATTAAAGTTTTGTTTTACATTAACTAGGACGAACTGCCATTAATATTAAGTATTTCGATATGTATATATGACTTCTTTTGTTTATAATTTAGTAAATTGTCACATTAAATTATAAACCTCAAAATATTACTATAAATATGTATATCATGTTAAAAATAGAGTAAAACTAGTTTCTCATCATTAGAAATATAATAATATACTAGATTTTATTAATCAAGTTATTATTAAAGATATTTATATTCAATATTATGCATGAAGGATCAAATAATAGCCTTGAATTTAATATATGTAAAATGATATACTTTAAGGAGGAACGACTCTTCAATTAGTTTAAGTCATTTAGAAAATGCAAATAATAAATGTCTCTATATAATTAATACATAAAGTCATTATTTAATTTAATTCATTTTCAAAACTGCTTGTTATTTTATTGATCGCAAGATTGTGTTTAGTTTAGGTTATCTTATATGCATATCTTTATAACAAAGACTAGAATTATTGTGTTTAGAGATATATTTATTGTAAAAGTATAGAGCAACTTAAATCTATGAAAGTTCAAAATTACTTATTAAAAATATGATAAACATTAATAACTATGAGGTTTTTTTGATGAGATGAAAAAGTTTGGAAATAACTTACTTACCCTTAGTTTTGTAAAATAATAAACTCCGGGGACTCAGAGAGATGCTGCAATTATTAAACTTACATAAATCTATTTTAATTATATCATTGATTGAATTTAAATTCATTACTGTTGTTCTTAACTTATTTGAATATTTTTTTTATTTATATATAAATATGATCGATAATGAATTAAAAATATTAACAATTATATTTTTTATAAATGAAGGCAAGTATGCTTTGTAGAAATAAATATAAATTACCATAGATATTAGCCCACTTTAATAGACCATTTGAGTCTTATTAAGTGTCTCCAGGTAATTATATCTTTGAACTGGAAACATAACCGAGTAATTAAATTTCCCTTGAAATATTAAAAATTAATCTATAGAAGTTTAATTAATGATTGCATAAAAGAATTGCTTCAATTAAATATTGAAACAAGAAATTATATTTAAGGTATTTATTTTTGCCACTATAAATGGAAAAAAAATGAATGAATATTTCTTATATTAAGCATATCTTTATCTTAATTAATACAAAAAAGCAAGATAAACTAAATTGCTCTTTTAATTATATATTTTATTAGATAAGTAAATATATAAGATATAATAATAAACTGCGAATAATTCAGCCTACAGATAAAACATAAGAACACATTCAACAGCTATTGATCAGAGCGATGAATGCTTAATTAAAGCGTAGAGGCAGACCTCAATTAAGAAACAATTCATAGATTGAAGAATGCAGTTTTATTGCAATGCATACTCATGATGCTTACTAGATCTGAGGAGACATCATCGCAAGGATATATAAAGAGATATGAGATATTGGCTTTCAGTTATTTTCTCATCTCAAGCAATCTATTAAGCATAAAAAGGTTATTTAGTTATTTTTAGCCAATAATTTCGTATTTCAAGTTGTCATTGATATTTTAGGATATTAAAAGCGCCTGATGTTATCAATTCCGATTTGCTAAAAATGATTATTCAGGATAAATATTAAAAAAGTTGATTAGTTTCTAAAAAAAGTTTACTCCACGTAGCTATCGCTTTGGACATTTATAATTTCAACATAAAGCCTGGCCTTTTGAGAGAAGCGGTTATAGGTGAGAAGAAAATAAAAATAAGATTAAGGTAAATGCAAAAATAGTCTTGAGCTCGCTATAGGGGCTTCTTCAGGAATTCTCAGACTATCTAATCGGGAGTGGTGAACCACAGTCAAAAGCTTGATTATGTAGACAGGAATCCATCAAGGCCCATTCACTGAATCATGGTAGTATTTAATCTACTCAGAGGAGAGAAGCATTTACAGTGGAGTAAAGCAGCTTCTTGTAAGGATGGCACCGACTATTGCTAAAGATACTTTAAGGAAAATTTGAAAAGCTCATGGGGGAAATACATGGAGTAGCCTGAAATTCAAAGATGTTCGCTTATCTCCCAGTACAGTATTTGAATTGGAGGTTCCACAGTCGTTAGACATCGTCTTCTGAGTTGAGTGGTGCACCTAGGCAACAGCTTGTGTAATTTTAATCCTATCTTTGTATACATTACTGTTATCTCAAATTTTAAATGTTTAATTTACACAATTACTGGTGGTAGAGCTATAGACTTTGTGAGGTAAAAATTATGATGGGGATGAGTTGCTATCTGTTTTGAAGTGGTATGTCAATATTTGTTTACTCATTTTTTATAAGCTTCACAATTATCAAAGTAAAGCTTCTAGAAGCTTTGACGAGAATGGTTTGTGACCTGTATACTAAAAGATAAGAGATCTATACTCTTCTTGAATGAAGATGAGCTACACCCATTTTTATCATATTTAGAAATTGATGCAGCTAGTTTACCAAAATCTGAACTTCCACTACTTCGCCATGCTCAAGTTGATGATAGGAATACTCATAAATGAGTACTAATCATAGGAAATGGGAATGTAAGGTTACTCACATTAAGACTATCTATAAAGTATGATACTCAATCAATTCTATATTTACGACTAGGTCATCAATATCAGGAGATAAAATAAGTAAAATTAAAAACTAAAAAAATGATAATCATAATTACTAATTTACAAAGACAATGCAATTAGATTCATTAAATCTTGTGGTTTATATTATTTACTTTCATCCTTTTTTTAATCAATCTTAAATATATTGCCTAAATTTTATTTATAATTTGTAATTTGAGCTTTGAAAGTTATTTCAATTTCAAAACAACAATTTGCTTATATTGTTGGCTTTAATGAGGTTGATTTTTCCTAAATTTTAGGAAATCAGAATTAAAAGTGAAACTTCAATAAAAGCTCCAATAATGATTTAAATTTGTTCTTCTTATTCAAGAAAGTTTGAACAACAAATTTAAAATCAAAATTTAATTAATAAATTTTATATTTTAAGTATTTATATAAATTCTAAATCATCTAATTGTTACATCTCATAATTTTTAATAAAACTCGAAGCTTATCATAATGATTCACTGTATTTAAAAACTGTTTCGGTTAAAATTTATTAATTTCATAGCCACCATCACTGCCATAAATATCTTCATTGTATCAAATCTCAAGATCATAATAAAATGCCAGAGAAATAAATAAGTTAATGAAAGACGAGTAGTTTTTGGAGACAATTTATTCCTCATTGTTGCTACATTATTTAATTATCAATAACATTAAAGGGAATTGTATTCTGTTAATTTATATGTATATTTAATCATTTTAAATCGGCATAAATTATATGCAAAATATGTTAATATTATTAATTAAAATTAAATAGGCAATCATATGTTAAATTAATCAATTAATTATTGTAATTTAATAAAATGAATGAAAGATAAGAGCAAACCAAATTATTGATTCTTCTATTACTGCCAATATTATAAATATATTGATTGACTTTATCATTTAAATTATATGCAATGACCCTTTTGTTGAATGATTAAATTATGAATAATAGATATATTTTATTTATAATTACAGTGTTTGTCTGCCTTATTTGAGAATACTTTAAGACTTAATAAATGTGTAAATAGCAAATCGATCTTGTTTGAGTAGTTATTCTTTTCTTATTTACACATTAATCCTAGTTATATTGTAGAGTTCACTAATACAAGAGGGAATATACAAAATAAATCTTCAAGTAGCCACTGTGTTGTTATTGATCTTTGGAAGCAGCTAAAAATGTGAGCATCGATCTTTTATTCAAATTATAAAATATAGAAATTGTAAAATAAATAAATAGTATAATATATATTAGAAGTATCACTTCTACTATGATGTAACTGAAAACCAATAACTAAGAAGCATCACTCTAGAACTGATTTATGAGACTATATTGAGCAGTCATCAATTGACATTATGACTGTTTTAGTAATTGGTACAAATTAAAAAATATTAAATAGATATAATTTAAATATAATATAATATATAACTTTTTCAATCGCCATATCAATACAACGCTTTCAGAGTTATTCTCGTAATCTAAAGCATCATTTTATATTTATAATTAGTCTTCCTACTTGCTTTCTTGGCATGATGATAGTTCTTCTTGATTTCCTCTGCTTTGCCACTTTCACCATTATACTTGGAGAATATATTGATTAAGAGATGGTGAAGTAGTTTCAAACTATTGTAATAATTATATATTTATGAATCTTAAACATGGATAATTTTAGTTTATATTTACTAGTAGACAATATGTAAACAGAATTCGGTGATTAGATCTGATTGCTCTGTAACTTAGGCATACTTCTATATTTTTAAATAGCTTAAATATATTTGATAAACATGTAATAAATTATGAAATATTAAAAATCCTAATTATATTAAAAAACAAAATATTAAAATAATTGCTAATATATTTTCCATAACAAATATATTTAATATAGTAGTCAAAAACATTGTTTATACTTATAGGTTCAAGGAAAGTCATTAATTCTGATATTGAGTCTGAATATGCATTTTGTATAGTCTCTGAGCATCAAAAGCAATTGCAAAGAAAATAATTTGTGTGTTTAATGTAGTATAGTATATAAAATATTCTATTAAATTTTGAACACCAACTATAAATATGAGTATTTTGATTATTTTTTATTGTTTATTATGAGAAAAATTATTCAAGAACTTATTATCGAAAATCAATTTAAAAATCCATGCTAATCTCTTGCACTGTCTCTGACTTGCTGGATTTAAAAATTGTATATAATCTCATTAAAAATCATTCTTAATGTATTTCTATAATAAATTTTGATTAAATTTTAATTTAAAATAATATTATATAGATTAAAATAATAACAATTCTACAATTTTATATAAAATATATAATTAAGTTTATCAATGAAAGACCAATTTTTTTTTAATTTTAGTGACAGGAGTAGGGATATTTAAACTCATAAATAATTCATGCAAAATTTCTAAAATGCTTAAAATGTAAAAAGAAGGTATAATATAAAAGTTAGTTTTAACGATCTAAAAACATTAAGAAAATCTTTATTTAATATACACCTCTAAATAATCTATAAATTGATGATTAAACATTAAACATTATATAAATTAATAAATTTCATTTATAACTTACTTAGAGTAATCTATAAATATATTAGTATCTAATACGTCATTCATCAATATACTTTGATTTTAAAAATTCTTATATAATAAACACCGGCAAATCTTTCAATTAATTGGATTGTTCTCAAACATTAAAATCGAAATTTTGATAATTGTAATCTTATATCTCGTTAACTATGTCAAAATGCACAAAAAAGATGTGAAATTATTTATTAGTAGAAGAAATAGAAAATAAAATCTTACAATGCTACTATACAAGATTAAATAACTTAATTTGAAAATGGCTTTAGAGTTTTCTACACAAATTTAATATTTATTTAAATTTTTCCAAGTCCTACCAAGGACTGATATTAAAAATATAAAACAATATAGCTCATAAATATTTTTAATTTTCTTCAAATCATGTCATTTTGCGAGCCGTGTTTTAAATAATTTGAATATATAGGTTTGCTTGATGTAGGAAGAGGTTTAACCACACTGCAAAAATGTTAAGTAGAATTGCATGAAATATTCAAAATTCAATATTTATGTTCAAAACTCATTTCTCGGTTTCAAATACTTGGTGAGGCCTTTGTTCAGTGACACTCAAAAAATGTCTACTCTTGCACATTTATTTGGATATTTTTAAGACACAGGTTTGCATGGTCATGGATAATGCATGGCAACGTTACAAAAAGTTTTAAATTTTCATCACAAAAAATAAAATAAAATATAAGAATGCTATAATCTCTCGATGTCAAAAGCCTGATTGATCCAATACTCGAAGTCATTCAAAAAGTCTTTTACTTCTTTGCACTGTCTTTAAGAGAATTTTGCAATTTCAATCACAGGAGACATTCTAGGCCAAAATATTACTTAAAATCAAAGGAAAATT
>ARYC01015885.1:0-10162 GCA_000711775.1 Oxytricha trifallax
AAAGTATAAAGTTTTATAATTTATTTAGAAAAGACTTTTTCATATATTCTAAATAAAATATTAATTAATTTAGGAATCGGATTTTATTTTACATCAATTATTTAATAAGGAAATTTAAATAATATAAATTATTAATCAAAAATAGGCTTCTATTTTATATTTTAAAGCAAAATATATTTAATACCAAGAAAAATCTAGGCAATAATTAAGTATAATACAGATAAATCAATAATATTGTATTTTTTTAAAAAATGATGTATTTTATTTATTATTATGATTAATAAAAAATTTTTATTTTAAACTATTGTAGGAATATATTGGATTTGGGAAATGAATTAAAATTAAAATTAATTAATTATTAATTACCTTCAGTTAAGTTTTTGGAAAATGTCTGCAAAACATGACAATATTATACTCTCTGGATAGCGCATTAAAATTTAGACGGTGGTTGTTATTGCTATAATGAATTTATCTCATCACTCAAGCGTGAAAAACCTATTATACTATTTTTGGGAGTTAGCTCAAAACCAAAATAACTCACTTCAAATGATGATTCAGGAATATTGCCAATAATAAAGTCCAACTAAAATTGCGGGATCTACCGTAGAATCCATTTATTTTTAAATTTTAAGTCACTTTTGTTTTGATAACTGCCATAATTTTAATATTTAATTAATTTAATTTAAATTCATTTTCCCAAATCGAATGTATTCCTACAATATTTAAATTAAAAAATGAACATCTAATTAACAAATTTCTCCTAATTTAGCAATATTCTCAATTAATGATTAATTGTTATTTTAATATTTTATTGAGTAAATGTTAGTAATGTAATTTTTCAAATTTTAATTAAAACGCTTATATAATAAAAAGCTGCGAAGTATTTAATATAATATTAATAACTATAATTATATTTGTTTTAGATTGTTTATATTTTTTATTCAAAATAAGAAACTTATTGATTTTTTAATATATTTATTAAATTCCAAAATAGTATTATAATTTTACTTATATTATCAATTAATATATTATTCAATATAGTTTTTGCTTATAGCAATTATATCACGGGTAAAAATATATTCCAAAACTTTAGTAAAATTATTATAATTCTTTGCTTCTAAACTAATTGATTTTAATGAAGTCTTAAACTTCATTAAAATGCATAGTCCCACTAATAACTTATACAAATTTTGTATAAGTATATATACTAGATATTAAAATCATCTAATACTATAAATAAATTGTTATTATATCTATGGATAAATAGATTTAAATAATTATTTTATTACAAATCCTTGCTTGATTAAAAAATCTGGAAATATTTCTTTTTACTAAATTTAAATTCGTTTATATTTTATGAATATAGTAAAATATCTTAATTATAATGGACAGTAGTTTAATTTAACAATGATATAAGCAATTATAATAAATAAAATTTGCTTATTTACTGAAAGTAATATTTTTAAAAGTTAATATCCTCAATTCAATTATTTAATTATAATAATAATATATTTAAAAAATGCACACCATAGCCAGATATTATTATTACTTAAATAATTTAATAATATAAGAAGGATTATTATGATAAAATATGTCATGGTAATTTTATTATTTTTTAATTTAAAAAAATAAAAAACAATTTTCAAGTCAATTTTTATTTAAAAAATAGTATACAGTAAATATTTTATTTTCATAAATAATCCAAATGTCATTTAGATTTTAATGTAATGTAAATATAAAAAGATACTAATGATATTGGTCCAGCCGACGATGGATGTCAATAAAAATTTTATTACTAAAAAATTGAAAATGTATTCAATAATCAATTTATGAATTATATTACTCTGCAAAATATAATAAAATATGCTAAATTTTAATTCTATTTCTTTTAAAAGTTTGATTATTATAATTCAAAAATTACCTACATCTCTTTTATTTATTTTTTAGGGGAAGTTAATAATTACAAAGAACTGTTTATTATAAAAACTTAAATTCAATTTATGCCCAACATTGGATAGCGAATACTTCTGCACCAATGTTTTCAGCACAGGCTAACCAGACACAGTGATCTGCTAGAAAAGAAATGAAGTCCCAGTTAAGGCCATTGAACCCGAATTGGAAGTCTGCTACTAATTCGCTTCAAATTTATGTTATTTAATATAATGAAAATTTATATGACTTGATTTTTCACAAATAACATAATAGAATTAGAATTTTAAGATGGAATTATAATTTTAAGATTCCCGTAAAATATATCTATAATAACATTTTAATATTAGCTTCTGTATTTGCAGTCACTGGAAACCTCCCAACCTATCCTCAGGACGTTATTCATTAAAATTCAAAAACTTAAATGTGAATATATATGATAGATAATTCTCCCAAAGAATTGATAATTTGAATTTTTAATTGAAAATTAAATAAAGATACTATATTAGTGAAACACAAGAATGCAGCACAATTATATGCATTATAATTAAATTGTTAAAAAAAGGATACTATATAAATTTAAATTAATTTTATTTCCATAATCAAATTGAATACCTGTAATTAAACTATAAATATTTATTAAATGAACTACTGCAGAGATGGAGTCAGTTTGTCAAAATGCTCTTGGGAGAGAAAATTGGCTGTTAAATGCTACTTCCCAACAGATGCAAATAACCAATACGTTAGAAAGCCAATTTTACTAAAAGTATCAATTATTTATTTAATTATTTAAAATAATAATTTTTTAGCATTAAATTTATATGAAAAATTAATGTTAACATGTCTTCCTTAAATTGCCTATATTTTTAATAAAATTAAACATATACTTAATTATATATAAGTATGTACTAAATTAAATTTTGAATATAATGAATGATCGAAGTATTCACGAACTCCATGCCCGACCATTGTATTATTTATATTTCCATAAACTTACAAATTAATTTTTACTAGAAAAATAAATAAATTTAACTTGTATGCAATCAAGAAACAAGTTCCCAGAAGATAATCCAATCAGATTCCAAGTTGAGTTCAAATAAAATATTCAACACTAATTTATAAACCTTTAGATAAGGTATTTTTATAATAAATTCTATTGATATAAATTATATTAAAAAAAGTTCAACATTCACAAAAATTTAGTAGTGCAAACAGTTGTTTGAATCATTATTAATAATATATATTTATATTGACCCAGCAAGGCTTCCAGTTCTTGATATCTAGAGACAAAACGATGCTGATTTTTACTATTGCTTAGCTGCATGGACTTCAGATGGAAACCTCGAGAAAAGACACTCATACTATGCAAAGAGCGGAGTCACTGCAAAATTTATCATTATCATAGAAATCCAATTTTAAATTATTATATAATTATATACTGACGGTGTTGTTGGTATCTCTATCAATCATTTTATTATTAGATTAGATATTTTACTTAATGAAGATTAAATAATTAGAATGGTGTCCCTATTCACACTGGCATCTCAGAGAACCAATATGATCCATTCTAAATAATTTGTTAAACAAACTTTTATGGAACATATAAGATCAAATTGTATATATAAATAGTGAAACTTATAATTCTTCCCACAGGAATTCGGTGGTCACATGAATCCCCAAAAACTTGACTTCGATGCTTGCCTCGGTAACACTGATCTTTAAAAAGCATTTCATAAAATAAATAAACATTTTTCTATAATGTTATTAAAATAGATCTATCTAGCTTCTACAAGTACTACAGTATGTCCCCATGTATCTTGCCCGGTGCTTAAAAAGAGGCAAAGCAAGCCAAATACTGCAGTGAAATCAATGATTGCCGCATCAATCCACTTAACTACACTAATGCCACTATCAAGAAAGCTGGATTCAATTAAATTATTTAAGAAGAATATGCTTTATAAATTCTTTTTTTATTAAGAAATAATTGTATGAAAATGGGTATTTTTACTAAAATCAGTTCAAGGAAATTTGAAATATAATATAATGTATGTTTTTTAGTTTATTTTTAGATTTTAAAATATAATTTTTAATCATTAAAATAACAGGAAAAAATGCATCTTGTTATAACAATAGAACAATTTAATTTAAATTTAATCTCATAAACTAATCAAGCTCATATTTTTAGACCAAAGATCTCCAATTTTTTTTCTAAAATAATAAACCATGAATTACTTAAACTTTTTCACTAAAAATTTAAATTTAATTTCATGACTTGAATATTAATATAATGATTCGCAAAAATTACTTACGTTGGTATCGCTAGAGACGGTCATATGATTATTGGTCCATTCAATTCAGCTGGCCATCTCTGGTAACCAAGTTATTAATTTTTATTCTATAATGCCATAATACACTGCAATAATAAATAATGTAGATTGTATTCTAGAAATTGTATTTTTAAAGAGATCTTGATGCTTGCAACGGTCTTAAAATCGATGGAAACTACGTCTATGCTATGTCTATGTTCCATCCTTACACTTATCCAAAATTATAAGTTTGTTTAAGAAATTTTAAATTAAACTCATTATTTTTACATTTGTTCGTTAATCTCCTCACATTACCATAAAGCATTTGTTATTTCTAATTTAAATTAAAAACTTCTTACTGGATTTAATAGACATTAGATTTGATAAATTGTAAGAAAAAATAAATGTCTCTAAAATTTATTAAAAATTGATTTAACTATTAATTTATAAAGGGAAAAATTCCCGAAGTGAGAAAGTATTACAATATTTTTAAATTCAAAACATTATAAAAATAATCATTTGAGATATAAGTTAATTTAATTATTAATGTACTACTTTGTTAAATTTAATTAATTTTATAAACTGTTGGTTGCTGGGGTCCCGCTACTGCAAGAAAGAAGAGCTTTATTTTAATTAAAATTCCAAAATACTCTATATTTTTTTAAAAGCGGTTAATGTTCAGCCAATGAAATGTTCGTACTTAGTTCAAACGCTAATCAATTATATGCTGCATTCTTAAAATTTTAACAATAATTTATTCCTTACTTAATATTCATTATAGTTCCTGCTTAATTTTTTCATTTTTAGTAATATTTATTATTTCTCCCTTGTATTTGGAGTATTGATGATGATCAGCGCAAGCATTTTCTGAGATATTTTAACATGAGCTACTCTGCTATGAGAATATTTTCAACTGAAATTAGACTAATACTTAGAAAATTAATATAATGGAATGCTTATACTGGAATGACTTAGAAAGTGTGAGAGAAATCATTTGATAATCTTAAAAAATGAATTAAGGGATTAATTTGGTTGCTTATATTTAAATTCCTTTACAGATCGAGCATTAATATAAATATATAAATTCACAATTAACTGAATAAAAACAGACTTATAATAATACTGCATTTATTGAGCAATGAATTTTAATATAAGTAATTATTTAAAGCAAGTTGAAAGATATTGGTTGAATTCTCATAGTTAGTTCATTTTTAAATACTTAACTGCTTAACCCCTTTTATATATAATTTTATCGTAAATAACTATACAATTAAGCTTTAATTTAAATTAAGCATTAATCACTCACAAATTTATAAATCCAAGAGAAGTTATTGATCTCATCATATTTTATAATAAAATTGGAGTTAAAAAATAGTTATTTCACAGCTTTTTATTTAATTTTAATTATAAATTAAGATTTCTGTATTTCACTATATTCCGCCTAATTTTAATCGTTTATTTTAAGAATCAATAATTTTATTTGGCCACTCTTTATTTTATTTTTATTGTAATGTTTAATTTTTACTTCAATTCGTTTTTTTTATTTAAATATATATAATTTTACTTTATAATTTAATTTTTTCCGAATAATAATAGGTATAGATTACCATATATTATTATTTCAATCAATATACAAAAATGTATAGGTGATTTCTCCATACCCCTTTATAATAACTCTTTATTCGGTCAAAATTTCGGAAGTTTTTCTGATAGTTAGATAAATAATATAGTCGGAGTAAAAAAGAAATAAAAATTTTTCATTTAATTATTACTTCTTCCAATATAAAAATTAGGTTGCTTTTTTTATAATATAATTATAATATAAAAATAATAATCTCTTATATAAACTATTTAATCAGTCAATCACTCGATCGATATCCTATCAATAAAATGGAAGAATAATTTATATTAAGAATAATTTATATATTAATCATAGACAGATGTATAAATTTATTTGAGTTGATTTATAATTTACCCTATTTACAAACAAAAATAGCTTTTTCAACTAATAATTCGAAAAATCTGTTGATATTTCTAAAAAAGTAAGAATTCTAATTAGTAGATGATTTTCATAAAATTTATTATATAATAATAGCAATTAAAGCCCATCTACCCCAGTCTATCATGAGTCACTCTTTGCAACTTAAAAATTAAAGCAAAACCCATCAGTATCACTCATTAAGAGTTTAATTTTAAATATTTATTATAAATAAATAAATATAAATAATGGTTTTTCTTTATTTAGAGCGAAGTTTCAACCTAGAAATCAACCCCTCTCAGTATGTCTCCACTCTCCAGATAAGGCTCCAATAAATTAATTATATTTTTATATTTAAACTAAAAATAAAGTATTCTTTTTTTAAGAATATATATAAATTATCAATAACAGTGAAGATAAACAAAGCCTTTTTTCTAATTCAATATAATTATCGTTTTATATATAAAATTAATTTTTAGTTTTCTAGTAATGATTCTCAGGATTTTGAGAAGACATCCGGCAGTCTCTCGTGTTCTAGGTAACTCAAATTCCTTCTAGAAGCAGAGGAAGAATTGGCCTCAATATGGGGAAACTAAAAATAAATTAAAGTTGCTCATATAGCTGTTTATACTATATAATTTCTTAAAATATTTAGTTGATAAATAAGAGAAGAACATTTTAATATGATTGAGTTTCTTATTAATTATTCTAAGAGAGAATTCAAATTAATATTTATTTTGCTCGACCAATAATAATATAACAATAAAGTATATTGAAGCCGACTACATCAGGATTTAATAGATCAACTCCAGTAGTAAAAATTATTAATATCTAAAACTTTAATATATAATTTTGCTTAGCTTTATTTTGATGAATCATGATAGTTTCTATGAATATACTTTTTCATTTTTATTGATAGCAAACTAGTCATTTGAAAACCTCACTTCAAACATGTTTATATTGTATTTATAATGTAAAAAAGTTGCTAAATTCTGATAAATTTTAATATTATACATCGAAATCCCAGAAAGAGTGAATTTGTGCAAAGAGAGATCGTGGTCAGACGAGAAACTGATACCCTCAAGACCAAGTAACCCAATGTTCTCAGATAATTTCTATAATCACAAAAACCCTACTTATTTTTAGATTATTTTATTTAAGTGAATATATATATTGACTGTAACTATATAAGCACAGAATTTAATAAGAATAATAAACTTAATAACTTTTAATTTGAAATATTTATGAGTTTTGAATGGAAATTATTAGTTTACGCAAGGTGCCAACTTTTCCAGTATTGAATCCAATCACTCTAACATTTCAACGTATTGCTAAAACTATAAATAATCTATATTAAATGATATAACTTAAAACATAACTTATCTGCAATTTAGCTCGATTAAATCATATAATGTTATTATAATTTAATTTGGGAATAATTAACTTAAGATTTCGACAGCTTAACTTTAACAAATAGCTAAATTAATAACGATAATTATAATAGTCATGATGGAGAAAGTCAAGATGAGGAGCACTCACACATAAATTATTATGAATTTAATTATAATAGTTATTTACCATTTTATTTTAACCTTTGACTGTGGTTTTGATGAGCTCTGCCTCTAATAACAACCTAGCTAGTAAGTCAAATTATATTTACTTTGATTGTTTAGAATAGATGTTTTAAATTTTATTATGAAAATATTTTGCGACTTATTTTATGATAATTACATAAGTTGGATCCAATTTCGAGGATTCAGCTGAGTGCAGGTTGAATGGGGGTAGCTTCTCGAGCCAAGGTGCCTCACATCAGATTTTTTACTCTAACATGAATTATTTGCAAGCCAACGAATGGGTATTTACTTTTTTTTAAACTCTATATTATAAAAATGAGGTATTTATATCCACACTTAAGATAGACTCAATCTGTATTAGATAATTGTTAAATTTTAATTTAATGAATGGGCTAATGAGCAAAATTTATATGAACCCTACTGCTCTACATTTACTTAAAATTTTGACAGCTGTTGGGGGAACACTAATCCAAATTACTTTGGTCTTGTCCCTGCCTCAGTCCCCTCACTTAATCAATACACTAATTAATAATATTTCGTTTAAAACCAAGACAACTGTGAATACGCATTCTATTAATGAAAAGTTTTCAATTCGTAAATTAATAAGTATGAATGAAATAGTGAAATAATATTCAACATATAAAATATGCATAAATTTTATGAAAATAATCAATGATGAATAATCTTAAAAGCTATTAGGTCTTATAAATTTCAAATTAAAAAGCATTTAAAACCCCATGAATTTTTAAAGAATTGAGATAAGGAGGTACAATTGATTAAGTAAGAATTATTATTATATTAGCTAAAATCAATTACAAATGGCGCAAAAGATAATATAATACCCTGATTGGTTTATTTTATATGGGAAATAATTTGAGCCAATAGCTTTAATTATTAGTCTAAATAGATTAAATTTACGCCAATATAATAATAATTCTTACTTAATCAATTGTACCTCCTTATCTCAATTCTTAAAAAATTCATGGGGTTTTATTATTATTATTAATGGTAATTGAATAATAATTAAGAATTAATAAATAGACCTTAAGCAAAAACCTAGGTTGTAAGATTACAGTCAGTAGCGTAGTGACTCCTGAATAATACAAATTTTTAAAATTCACTCTTCTGTGCATTTATTTGTTCATTTTTTCATAAACTTAAATATTTTTCTTAATATATAAATGAATTTTTATATAATCTATCCAAGATTATGAATTATTTGCATATTGAGTGAATTTCAAAGAGTTATTCAGGATCATCCAAATTTTTTATCTACATAGAAAGGGCTAAAAACTGAAAATGACAAAGTTTTAGATTTTTTTAAATATTTTTTAATTAAAAAATGTGTGTGTAATCCATTTTACTTTCTATAAAGAATATACTTATTTGATATTTTTATTAATTAAGTCACTCGCTACGTCCTAGATAGCTGCAAATATATAATATAAATAATGAAATATCCCAATACCCCTAATCAACTATTGTGTTAATAAATCCTCAATATAAATAATGCATTAATATTATAATCCTTAATATTAATTAGTAAACTATTAGCTAACGAAAATGCTTCTTTTTATACCAAATTAAATAATATTGAGAGAATAATTGCATATTTTAATAATAAATATTATAGAAGAATTGTTATAAACCTGCTGAATTTAATTAATTATTAATGTGTTTTAGCATTGATTCAATATTCATGAAAAAGTTTATCAAAATTATAAATTTATGGAATCAAATTTTATAGACACATAACCCAAAATGCAGTCTTTATAAAACTAAATTAATTTGCTGCAAACTGTTAATGATATTCTGTGATTCATAGAACCACATAGTAATAATACTTACCAATCCATAATACAACAATAAAGATTACTTTAAGGTAATATTTACAAGAAATAAAATCATCATTATATAGAGAATAAAAATACAAGTGTTTAAGGGAAATATATCGATAAGGATGATGATGAGGAGGATCATTTGCATTATTTTGAAAAAATACTCATAATAGTTTATATTGTTGTTTGTCTACTCACTATATTACTTGCATGCTACAATATTCATTTCACTTTAACAATTAATAAATTTTGATAATCGTAGAGGGTTTTGGGGGTAACTTTTAAATGTTAAAGTTAATTCATTTGCTTCGCTTGAACAAAAGATTTCGGAATATAGCATTGCTTATCTTCTACTTTAGTGCAATAACTACTTTAATTAGTAAGATTTACATATGAATTAATTCTATTTATCTAAAGGTATAATTGCCTTATTTGTGATAATGTTTTTTGTTGATTTCACTGGGTGCTGTGTCTATATAATTTTCAGGTAAATAACAAAATAAGCAAATTATCCTATAATTCCCATGTTTTTAGATT
>ARYC01015887.1:0-10364 GCA_000711775.1 Oxytricha trifallax
AGGTCATGCATCAAGTGGTATAGCAGCAGTTTCTTGTAATGACCTTTTAAAATATCCCAGTAGATCTCAATTCCATTAAACTATGGACTGTAAGGTACGTTGAATACTGGCGTTATTCTAAGTTGTTCATAACTCTTCCTTGTTTCTTTTGTCTCATGAACAGAAAAATTATCAACGATTAGTATAATCTCTTATTCAGGGTACTTCTCTCTCAGCTGTTCTAAGAACTTTATATACTACTCTGTCTTAATAAGCGAGGATGAATAAGATAAGTTTTTAAACCAGTATCCTCGCTAATTCCTGTAAGAATTGCCATTGTTTATACCTTGACTTTCTAGTCATATGCTTCTATGTTGCTATGCCTCTTATCCATGACTTCTAAATGAAAGTGTTGAATGTAAACACAGCCTCGTCAGCATTAATAAACTTAATATTATTCTATTAGGCTCTCTGCATTTAATTATAATATAATTTAAGTTGTTGTTGTAAAAATGGCAGAGTGAAATCAATGACTCTCTTGATACGATTTACACCTTTGTAAGAGATACCGTTTCGTTTATAAATGTTTGCAACAGTCTATGCAGAGATCTTCAACTCAGGGAACTGGCGATGAAACATAATAGCTCGTTAGTCGAGAGAGAAGTGAGCCCAATATTTCAAAGTTTTTTCATTAATAAGATAGTCAAAAAAGCTTCTATAGAAACTTAGACTTCCTCTTAGGCTAAGAATTCAGCTATTATTGCTTTAATTACACAGCTTTCAAGCAGTGAGAACGAACAGCTGAGGGACTACGCTTTAAGAGCAGTGCAATAGACTTATAGTTCAGTACTGGTTTGAGTTATTCACTATACATATCACCTCCATAACGCAGTTTAAACACTTAATCTATATACTCTTCATCATAAATAGACCCCAAAAGCTTGTAATTTTAGTCTCGCATTTAATTAATAACCCCAACCCCTAACAAATTCCCTACAAATCAAAGCACTTATAAACCTCATTAAGGGGTTTTGGGGTTTTGAATGAACGAGTATACAGGACTTATCTAACCTATTGCTGTTGATCCCATGAGAGAATTAGGAAAAGGTCTTGGGCAATACCCTGAAGACGCCACTAATGCATTCATTTATATCTAAAATAAATTTGATATTCATTGATGAAGAAGAGCAAGCTGAAGAATAGAGGAGATAAGAAGAGGCCAAGAAGAAATCTTAAGAGTCTCCTTATAAAGAATACTACAAAGATGGACAAGGTAATGCCTTTGACCCAAATAAAAAGTTTGGTATAATTCAAGATAACTCCTTGATCTACGATAACATCACTTCAAGTTACCCTTTGAACTTGCCAACTGATTACTATCAGAGATATATCTAGGGCACACTTCCTTAAAAGGATGCTGGGAAATGGTTCATAAGACCTCATCATTTGGAGACCTTAACTGAGCACCCCCAGTCAGTGAAAGACGATGTACTCAACACAAGATATTACTCTCACTACAATTAGAAGCATGGCAAGAAAGAAGAAAAAAATGAAGCTGAAGAAGCTATTAAAACCATTGAAAAACATCTTAGCTATCTTAAATCGTAAAACTATATGCTCTCTATGTAGAAGGGAAATTATGCTCAAGAGGAAGAAAGAATTGAAGAGCTTAGAGAAAGAATGAAGAGGTAAGCATAGGATGAATATGAAAAGTTCATTCATGATAAAACACGCAGTGATTCTAAGTCTTTGATATACTACAATTGTATTTAAAATTTATAACTATATGATAGATGGTTAATCTTTTATTACTATTTCAATAGTTGAAGCTTATGAAGGAGTTCTTTATGAAAAGCGTAGATTGGAGAAAGAGCTTCTTAACGGAAAAAGATTCAAGGAATTTGAGAAGAATAGACCTCCACAAGATAAATGGTATGAACTTAAGTCTACTGAGTTTTCTAAAGAGCTCTACAGAAATAGAATGGCACTTAAACCTAATGATGCCAACAGAGTTTACTTACAGACTCTGCAAGACACTTTGCTTTATTGATAAATCATACATAATTTTAATTACTCATATTAATTTAAGAGATATCTGATTCATCTTACCAGGTTTAAAAGAAATAATAATGATAAACTTGCAAATTATTAAATTAATTTGATTTTATAAAATGAGCAATGAAAGAAAACCTATATTTAAGCAATAACAAGAATAAATGAAAAGCGATTCAGCTTCAATATTATAAAAACCGACTGTGATTGAGAAATAGATATAAAATGATTACAAATCTTTCCTGAATTATGGTAAAGCGAAATTTGATCATGTGATTAAGGAAAAGATGTGGAGAATGGAAGTTTAAGAAAGAATTGAATAGTACATAAGAGCTAAAAATAAAGAAATTGTTGATTCTTTGGATGTCAAGCATAGTAAGTTATTCAAAAAATAGCATTTTATTTGCAAATTAAATTTATCATTACTTTATCAAATCCAAAAATCTAATGTACTTTACTATAGAAAAGAACGATTTTAGAATGTATATGTTGAAACGAAACACCTCTCTAGAAGAAGATGTTTTTAAGTATTTCTATCCGTTTTGCATGATAAACTGCACTTTAATGACTTACTTTATTTTCCGAAAAACCTCAGTATATTTGAAATCTACTGCCACTATGATAATGGCTTAATATGTATACTTTCTGTTCTCATTTCCAGTGGAATCTTGGCATTTTCATAAGAGAGCAGTCAGTAGAGAGAAACCTTATGCTTAAATGATTAGAGATAGTTATATTCAGAAATTTCCTGACAGTTGGAAAGCGAAAATATACAGGGATATTAATAGAAAGCTGGAAGTAGCGTATTCAAGTGATTTAAGAATCTTGTAAATTTGATAATTAAAGTTTTTAATTCAATTTAATACGATTCTAGATTAATCATAAGTAAGAATAATTACTTTTCTAATTAAATTAGAGATTAAGAGATTCTTCAAAGTTGTGGTAATAATATAGTTTATATTTGAATTAATAATTACAATTAAATTCAGCAATTTCAAAATGTTCGATATAGGAATTAACAAATCAAAACAACCTAATTAAAGATTTGCCTCCAAACCCCAAGGCAACAATAATGACTCTGATCGTTTAGTAGGCTTTGATATTCACTCTATCCAGCTAGACCCCTCAAATTCAATCTTCAACACATAGTAGTAACAAAATACAAATTAATTTTAGAATAATTTCAGCTCGTTAAGCTAACCATAGAATGCTATTGCAGAATACTTTCAATTTGGGACATTAATTTAACTTAAAAAATTAAATATCAAATTTTGGCAATTAACTTAGTTGAAATCTTGAAAATATGCTGCTTGTTCCAAAGTGAAAATTTAGATTTACTGGACTTTGCTATTGCCAGTACTTTATTAAAACATTAATTGAGCTAAATAATTTTACTTTAATAGGATAGCTCTAAATTATAAAGAAATATGGCTTCCAATCTAATTGTAGATAAATCAATCAAGAAATAATCTTAAATACTTCTTCTTATAATAAAGATAAGCTAATTTATTATTTTCGATAAATTTCGTCTAAGGTTGCCCTACTTAATTTGTATTAACTGTCCCTGATTTTTATTTTTTATAATTAGTTTGAGTTTAGTTTTTCAATACTGAATGTATTCCTACAATACTAGTCAGCAGCAAACTCCATGGAGTGCCTTGAATAATAATAATAATAACTAAGGAAGTTAAAATCAATTCAAGAATTTCTTTGCTAATAATAAATAAAGTACTAATAACTTTGGAAATAATAATTAGAATGGGAACCCGCAATTTCAAAGAAATATTTAAATAATTATTATTTAAAATAAATTAATTATTAAAGTCAAAGTTTTCAATAGTGGAACAGTAATAGAAACAATAATTAAAATTAATAAAATTAAGAGATGTAAAATGATACCTAAAATAATAATCAATAATAGTAATAAAATGATAACTAAAATTAGTAGTAAAATCAACCATAATAAAATAACTAATAACTAAACAATACAGGTAACAATCAGATGTTTTCATTAAATCAGCTAATTTTTATTCTATTTAAGTTTTTACATTATACTCATAGAGGATATATATTATTATATAAGAAATAGCCCTAGAATTAGAATCACACATTTTTACAGAAGTTCAGTAGTTTCGGAAGCTAAGAGCCTCAATTATAGAATTAGCTGTCAAATTAACTTAGCAAAAACTAAAATCAATAAATTTTTAACTTTTATACAAAACTATAACTTTCTTAATTAATATGTTTATATTTAATCAATAAAATGATTTCGATAAGTATTTAGAGGAGAATAAGGATGATACTACTAATAATTTTTAAACACCACAGAAAAATACATAGAGTTAAAAGCAATCAAAAAATAAAAATATAAACAATGATAATGATGATGATGATGATGATGGAGGCTTAATTATAAATTAAAATAATTTATATATTATAATTTTAGTGGACAAAGATAACAATCCCTTGTAAATCAATATTTATGTGTTTAATTATTCTTCAATTTATCAAATTTAAATATATTTTGTAAGATAGATCTATAAGAGGGATACTTTCTTAGAATCGCAATTAAAATCAGTCTTTGGAAACCCCTGTAAAATCTGCCCGAAAAACCCCAACTAGAGAACCAATTTAAAATTCTCAATAAAAATCACATTAAAATGCTTCTCATTAAAAATAGTAAAACAATATGACTTCACCTAGAAATTTACCTCAGAATAAATCTAAAGAAAGATAGGACACAATGATATAAAATTCAAGTTAAAAGAAATAATAGTAGCATCAGGTGGAAGAAATTAAATAATCTGCAAATAAACCACCTTTTAATAATTGTATGTTAATTTAAGAAATTCAACTTATATTTAATTTTTTTTATATAGTTTTTCCTTTAAAGGATAGGATGCACACTTTTATCAAAGATCATGCACATAAGTTTTATTATCTATATTTAATCTATTATCAATTTATTTATAATATTCTACTTTATGAATATAAAGTTTTCGAATGAGGAAGATTTAATTAGCTCAAAAACCTCTAAAATTGCCGAATCAGTGCTCTTGGAAGGCTTATTGTTGCTGGATGAGTTTCTTGATGATAACAAAGACTATGTGTTCTAGAGCTATTTAAACTCAAGATTTTATCAATATTTAATGGTCGACTAAACTGCAGATCATAATTCATTCTAAGAATTTATCATGATATTGTTCCAAAAATTATTTTATTTTAATTAAAATTTTGGTAAGGTAATTCCAGATCATTTAAATGTTTATTTAATACAACGAGGTTAAAGATAAAGTAAAAGAATAAATGACAAAAATAGAATGAATGTTGAACTACGAATTTGGCATGTGCTCTTGGAACTAAATTAGTTTTTGAATCCTGATAAATCTATGCTTGAGGATCAAGTTTTGAAAGATTGCCATGAAAGCAAAGTTTTGTACTCTGGAACTGGTCTTTAAATATTTAATAATCAATGTTAATATAATTTATATATAATGCTAGTCTCCTAGGTAATTCTACTAATATATTCAAAAGTTAATATTTAAAATATATATTTTTAAATTAATAGGAAATTTTAAAAACTAAAAAAGAAAAAGTGAAGCAGATATCTTGAAAATACTACCTCAAATAAAATTTGTATGATTATTTGAACTTAATATGACTTTGAATATATTGATTGGCTAATTCTTGACAATAATAAATACATACTTCTTAATTTGCTGTTTTTATTGATATTTTGTTGATTTATTAATAAATTAGATTAATCTTTTTATAATATGACAGTATGGATTGAGCAGTGCTTTATTATTGCATCCACCCCTAACCACCCTCCTGTAATCACTTACACTAGATGTTCGCTGTAAGTATATTAATTGAACATATTCTTATCAATTGATAATTTCAATGATTTTAAAGAATAAACAAATAAACTAATGATTTAATAGGTATATTTTAGTGACTTTAATGGCAAGTGTTGTAGCAATTCTTATGATGACTTTGCTTTTTATATAACTAAGGAGATATAGTTACTCACCTAGAATGATTTTAAGAGTAAAGTCAATCATATTTATTCTTTGCACATTCATATCAATTGGTAAGCAAGAGATTTATGATTAATTGAAATACATACGATTCATTGTTAACTTTCCAACTATAGATGTGAGTTTACACTACACTGTCCTAGATGAGAAACTACTGATTTTTTCATTTATCTTCCTGGAAACATGCAAGTTTATGACTTTTTTCCTTGTGTGTTTCTACTTCTTCATAAATGCAATTGATCTTCTCCCCAATAAAAAAGTGTGGGGAACTCTGTTGAAAGTATTTCTGGGAGTGGGTCTTGTTATAGAAATAATAGGACTGTTTTTCTTAGTGCTCTATCGAAGTTTATTTAGTCAGTAATCGAGTAAGTTATGCATCGATGCTGTGTTTCTGATTATCAGACTTGGAGGAGAACTGGTTACCTTTATTTTCTTGATGATTGGAATTGCAATTACAAGGAAAGTTAATAGTTTTCAAAGATCAACCACATTTGAGAAAACGACTTAACTAATGCAATAGAAGAGAGCTATTAAGAAACTATGGTAAGATAAAAATAGACTTATAACAAATTCATAGGATAACAATTATAGCTTTTGTACTGACATGTTTATTTCAGATAGTTTATGACACTTCAGTTTTCTTAAACTTTAGTCAAAGGAATTCTTGTGATGTGCTTATCAAGCAATTTGAATTGAATGAGCTTTTGTGGTTTTTTTCAAGGACTATATCTAACACTCTTTGGATGATTCCAATTCTCATTGTTTTTTGGCCCTCTCATTAAATTTGCTGTTGCCGAAGAATTTGTAAAAAACAAAACAAAAAGAGAAGTAAAAATTCAAAATTACATAAGAATAGAATAAGTTTGAATCCTGGCGGTACAACGGGTGATTCCTTTTTCTACGAAGAATCTTCATCGTCCTCTTCTAATAGCAGTGGAAAAGATGATTTAATTAGCGATTTAAGTGATTAATCATTAGATGACTTTTCCACTCCAAAGGGCGGTGGCAAAGTAAAAGGTTTTGGAAATTACGTAAGCAATATGTTCCGTATATCGACGGCAAAGCGAAAAGTCAGTGAATTTGGGAATAACAATAACACTTTGAATTTTAATAATGGGCATAATACACAAAGTCAAGATAGAAGTAACAAAGAACCTATGAATAGAGTTAGTGATTTATCAATTAACTCCATATCTTCAGACTTTTATAAATGAAACAAAGTTCGTAGGAATTTTTTAACTGATTAGAGTAGTTGTAAAGTTATTGAATTATAATATATTAGATGTAAAACAAGATATTGATATAATTTATAAATGTAATTATTATACTAATTATTATTAATATTACTAGATTTAAAGTTTGCTCTATAATGAATGAGATAAAATTGGATAACCTTTTTCCTTGATTGCAATAATACTATTAAATTAAAAATGATAAGGATTTTAAAATGCTTTAGTGACTTAAATAATCACCCCGACGTTTAAGACGATGTCCACGAACTTAATAATTAAAGAACAGTAGCAAGATGTATTTTGTAAATAATATTTTTAAATTTATGACAGTTTTACAGTTATATCATTCTATCAGTAACTGCAATTGCTGCACTGGTTTTGATTGGAATGCTCTCTTCTATTGAGTACAAGAAAAGGATTCATTAAATAAAATAAAGTAATTAAATAATTAAAAATTAGGACTAAAAAGTATCACCTATATTTTATTAAAGCCAATTAATTGCTTAAGATCTAGCAAAATTAATGACATTGAAAAATTAAAATTTATCGTGTTTATTTAATTAAATGGGGGCATTAACTGAATGTCAACATAATCTAAGTTCAAATTAATTTTGTCTATTAAAAAAAACTCTAAGATAATTTGAAATAAATAAGTTGAATTGCCATTTATTGGTAAATTTTTTATTTAAACATGTATAAACAGGCTTTCATAAATTTTACCCCAAAACCCACCCTAATGGATGTAATCGTACATAAACAACTTTATTCCATAATTATATAAACAAATTTAGATTATACTGTATCATTTAAACTATAAATTATCATAACTTCCAATATCTTATACCCCTATGTGATCCTACCTTTTCTACGTTACCCTTCCAATCGAATGACTAGCAGCCCTAGGTGGCTACCCAATTCTTTAATGTTTATCATATTGTTAGTCAGTCTATAGATCCGATGTAATCGGATTGAACTGCTTGCCTAATGAACTCCCCAGTGAATTAAGTTCCCCTATCCCCATTATATTCGTAGCACTGAGTTTATTATTGATTTGCTGCTGAAGCTTATCGTCGATAAGTTTCTAATACATGACAGAAATTTAAGAGTTGTTATCTCTCAGCTGATCTTTGATTTGCTCTTTCGAGTGACCAAGACGCATCAGCTCTTAAATTATTTCCTAATCAAAGTCCTTGAAGTCAGGGTCTATCAACTCAGCAGTTTAATTTACCATAGATTAATCTCCAGCATCTAAACCTACTTTAGACTGAGATTGCTTCTTGTAGAAGTTCAAGTTGATTGGAGCAGTGTGATTGAAAATAAAGTTATTTTGGCTATTAGGTTGAGTTGTAATATTTACATTGGCCCCGTAGCTGATATGCATGATATTGTTAACAATGCTTGGCTGAGTTTATTGCTAAGTGAATTAAGATGGGAAAACTTCTCTTCCTAAAGAGTTTAGTAAGTTATGTTAAGATGGAATTCCTTAAGTATGCCCATATTAATTTGTTGAACCATTAACATTCTATTCGTTTGTATTGTAATAGGCATTGTAAAAATGTCTTAAAAAAATAGCAAGACTATTAAATTTTGTAAGCTTCCATATTGATCTTATTTTTCTTTATAAAAGATTCGCTGCTCTTCATATTATGATTAAGATCAAAACTCGATTGCAGTGTGTTAATTTACTATAAAACTTATTTATTTGGCTAAGTTTTGTTGTTTTGATTCTTTTTGTTCTGTTCTTTTATTAAGTTCTTTAATTTATCTGCAGATATTGCTCTCTCAGAACTCTGATATACTAACTTGATACATCAGTGGTTAAGAAAGAGTCTGCAGATTAATTGTAACTTGAACTATTTCTTTAAGAGTTGATTTACCATAACTAAAGGTTGCATAGTTCTATTTGCGAAATTTAAAACTATTCTTTTAGCATTTCTTTTGTAGTAATACGATGGTCTGGATCTCTTCTAAATATCTTAGCAAAGAATGTTCTCGCAGTAAGAGAAACGTGATCAGGAAACTCTGGCTCCGCTCTACATATCCTTTTATACAATTCTTTATCATTTTGTCCTCTATAAGGAAATCTCCCACACAAAAGAGCGAATAATAAAACTCCAAGAGCCCAAACATCAGCTGGAGGGCCACAGTAGTCTTTTTTACTAACAATCTCTGGTGCCATATATGAAGGTGTACCGCAAAATAGTTTTATCTTTTTATCATTAGGGATGCAGGTTGAAAAACCAAAGTCAATTAGCTTCACTTAATTTTAGGCATCATTTAGAAGAATATTTTCTAGCTTAATGTCCCTGTGAGTTACATTTCGCTGATGACAGTAGTATAAAGCGCTTACTACTTGTTTAAAAAGGTATTTTGCTTCTATTTCATGCATTTACCTGTTTGGCTTTGACTTCAGATATCCATGAAGTGACCCCCCATTTACATATTCCATAATAAGGAAGACTTATTTATGTGTGTCAAATGCTTCGTATAGTTTAGCAATACCCTTATGATCCAATCTCTCCATAATTTTAATTTCTCTCTTTACACTCTTCCTTCGATTTGGTTCTAGTAGTTTAAATTTCTCATAGATCTTAACAGCTATCTTTTAATCAGAAATTTTGTGTAAACCGATTCTAACCACTGCATAAGCTCCTTACCCAATTCTCTTCCCAATTATATAGCTATCCAAATTATCTGCTGTGCTTCCATCTGTGCAAAACTGCAAGTCATATAATTCGCTTTAGCTTCCAGCTCTCTCCTAGAGATTATTGTGTGTGCCTAACTTTTAAACTTGACTATTCTTGTCTCTATCTTAATTCTATTTGTCTTCTCCTTGCCTATCCTAAAATCCTTTTTGAGTAAAAGTTCCTGCGTTGTATGGAGATTTATCATCACTCATTATATCATTGTAAAATAATTTGTCAATTAATTGATTTGCGTCTATATTTTACTATTTGTGCATTAAAGCAACTGTTTAGTTGTAATTTGTCTAATTAGTATATTCGTTTTTTGCTTCAATATTTATCTTTTCTTTCAAGTTGCTTGATGCCAAGATTGTTGG